>PVLC010001186.1:133605-153725 GCA_004027655.1 Graphiurus murinus | reverse complement strand
ACCCTAAGATTTCACCTAACTCCAGTCAGAATGGCAATCATAAAAAACACGAACAACAACACCTGCTGGCGAGGGTGTGGAGAAGTGGGAACCCTAGTACATTGTTGGTGGGACTGCAAACTTGTGCAACCACTGTGGAAGACAGTATGGAGGATCCTCAGACGATTGGGAGTGAACCTACCATATGACCCAGCAATATTATCTCTATTTCTCTAAAGTCAATTTCTCTTTCAAGGGAATTTCTCCTTAAGTAAATTTGCTTGTGTTTCTGTAGTTCATATGCATCTCATTCTCACCAAGTGAGGTTTTAAACATCCTAATTCACTTGCTTCCATTTATTTCTCCTGCATCCAAACATATTTGGTGCCTACAGGGTGTTAAAAGTCCCTGTTACTAGTACTATATAGTGTTCACCAGGGGCCAAGCTTGATTTTTGAGGGTCTCTAGAAGATGTGGATAATGTTATGCTGGGCTTTGGTAGTTAGACAGATTCCTTTTTTTTTTTTTTCAGCATCAGCATAAGAAATATGTAAATCGGGACTTGAAAACCCAGTCTGGGACTGAGATGAAGAAATTTCTGAGCACCTTGACTATTGATAGTGTAACCCGGGGTGACCAAGGGTGGTACAACTGCTCGGCATTCAGTGGGCGGATGACCAAGAAGAATAGCACATTTGTCAGAGTCCATGGTGAGTCACCGTCTCCTCGGGAATTGTGCTGTGCCTAGAAAGGCGAGATAACTGAAGTAGATTTAGATCACTTATTGATTCCTGTTTTGTTCATTCAGAAGATACTTTTGAGTTCTTTCCAGGAAAGACACATGCCCTAGAGGTTAAGTGCATAGCATTGGAGTTAGGGTGTTAGATTAAAATTAAACTTTAAAATGGGACGAGCTAATAGAGCAATTGCTCACTAAATACTGTTTGTTGTAGTTGCTTCAATTAGGATTATTAATATGATAAGTACAACATTAGTATCTAAGGCAGTTTTTAAAATTTCATTTTATTATATGTCAGAGATCAACTTGAATTAGTTTGAGAGTTGCAAATTGGAGAAACCCAGATTCAATTACTTACTGTGGGGCTTTGGGCAGAGATACCATATTGCTCTGCATCTCCTTTAAATTAATCTTAATTTTTTACTTAGTCGCTTTCATCCACATAAATGTTTCAGTCTAAATAATTTGTGTGGCTCTCTACGGACAAGCTTTGGTAAGGATGTCATATATGAATGCATCAGAGAGAAATGGGCTCTGGCTTATGATTTTTTGTAGGATTACCCTGTAGCTGATAAGTAATACTTAAAGGAAGTAAGAGCAGAAGAAAGCTATAAATGGGCTAGGGACTCATTGCAAATAATCCAGGTGAGAGATGGTATTTCCAATAAGTTGACAATTTATGAGAATATTGCTTTCGTTTTCTTCTAGCAAAGCCTTTTGTTGCTTTTGGTAGTGGCATGGAGTCTTTGGTGGAGGCCATGGTAGGAGACCGTGTCAGAATCCCTGTGAAGTACCTTGGTTACCCAACCCCTGAAATAAAATGGTAACTATTGGCAGTAAATGTGAAGCATTGTTTCAGATGAGAGCAAATCCTTTGAGTGCACTCATTTCTGAGATTTTTCTCTCTCTAGGTATAAAAATGGAAGACCCATTGAGTCCAATCACACTATTGAAGTGGGGCATGTACTGACAATCATGGAAGTGAGTGAAAAGGACACAGGAAATTACACTATCATCCTCACCAATCCCATTTCAAAGGAGAAGCAGAGCCACGTGGTATCTCTGGTTGTGAATGGTGAGTTCATTTAATTTCCTCTCTGCCCAGGATTGATTATGAAGGGTATGATTATGTCTTCCTAAGCCTCCAAACTGCTATTGCTTTGCCTCCTTATGGGGTCAGAGCATAGAAATGAAAAATGATCCAGGGAAGCCGAGTTGAAATGAGATGTGGGGCAGTGTGCTCTGCCATGTCTTCTTAAGAATCCCTAGGCATGAGTCGTTTGGTGGGCACATGCAAGATGAAAGTAGCTGGTACCCTCGCTGGCAAGATGTGAAGAAAGAATGCCCTCAGGGTCCTCTGTCAAGCGTAGGTTGCAATATACCCTTGCTCCTGTCTGGTGGAATTGTGCACCCAGTATGCAGATGTGGAAGTTTCTTCTCCTTGAGCTTGGTGATGTAGTTGATGTATCTGTGATGTGTGGGCAGATTCCAACTCAGAAGGCTTCTGCAGGGGTACACTGTTGGCTTGCTTGGAGTCTGACTCTAGGCCAGTAAAGGGACAATATAAGCTTTTGATATATAAATGATTTTAACTGTGTGTTTTCAAACTGAAAGACATTAATGTATTTTGGGGGTGAGGGGAAAATGGTGCCATGGTCAAGTGAAGCGAGTATGGGGGTGCTAAAGTGATTTCTTTATTGCAGGACTTCTCAGGACCTTTACTAGGCTAATGAATATTGCCATTCTCCAGAGGAAGAGACAGAGCATTCAGGGTTTAACACATTTATTGGACTGGAGGGCTTTTTCCTCCCTGAGTAAATCCATTAATATCTCACTGCAAAGACAGTTAGAGAAATGCCTCTCTGTTGTACTTCTTCCTGCTAGCTGCTAGTATGCCACATTAAAACATCAAGACAGTCTCTCATGACATTAACATGCTTCCCCCACGTGTTCTGATACTCCTCTGTATGTCGGCAGAGCTTGGCTTCATTTCTTGGTTCGGGGAGGATATTGCAGATAACAGGTTCTAGAAAGGTTGCTGAGAAGCAGCGTGGGTGTAGGAGACTGGAAAGGGGAGGGAAACTGGAAAGCTGGTAGGTAGGATGGGAGAAGAATATGGTCAAGCAACAAAGAAAACCGGGGAGCAGGTAACCCCATCTCATCAGTGCATGAAAGGATCAGACACTTGATTCTTCCTGCCATGTGGAATAAAGGCAAAAAAGACACCAAGTTTTGGAAATGTAAAGGAAGGTATAAATCTTTATAGAATGCATCCCTGTGGCCATAAGCCTTGGGTTTTCATTCCCTCTGTGAGACAGACTTTCAGTTGACAGTATAAGCTAATAATTTTGTACTAAAGGGTTTGAGCTAAAAAGAACGAATAGAGGGAGGGAAGAAAGAATGGGAGGAGGGAGGAAGGAAGCAGGAGAGGGAGGGAGGGCAGAGAATGAGAGAGTGCAGGATGCCTTCTCTAAGGATTTACAACTTCCTTTATACTGCAGTGGCTAAGCAGCGCTTGGTGCAGAAGTGAGAGTGTCTAGGTTTGTCCTGGGTCTTGTCACTTATTGACTGGGTGACCTTGGGCAAGTCCTTTGACTTTTCTGTTTCATTTTTTCCTCATATGTATGATGGGGGACAATGACAGTGGTTGTGAGGATTTCAGTGGATTAACGAATGAAAAGCACATCGAGCAATGTGTGGGACATAACAAATACATTTACTATGTTATCCCAACTATTTTCTTTCTGGAACCTTGCCCCGACCTTGTGAGATTGGGAGGACAGGGGGAACAACGTCTATAATGTAGACCAGGAAAATCGAGGCCTGGTGTTATGAGACTTGAGCAAAGTCGCTTGGCTTATTAGTTTTTGTTATTATGAGTAGCACTACAACCCTTGTCTCCTGCTCCGATGTCTAGACATTCTTTGGAAAAGAGGGTGGGGACAAAATGATATGCTTTAAAAAGCCAGCTTTGGTTGCTGGAATCCTCTACTTTTATTCCCCGGAGTTCAAAAGTTGTTTTTTCTATTTCTAGTCCCACCCCAGATTGGTGAGAAATCTCTGATCTCTCCGGTGGATTCCTACCAGTACGGCACCACGCAAACCCTAACGTGCACTGTCTATTCGGTCCCTCCCCCACATCACATCTACTGGTATTGGCAGTTGGAGAAAGAGTGCTCCTACAAGCCCAGGTGAGGAGGGCCCCATGTGCTCCTATTCCTGCCATTTTGCCTTTCCGAGAGCCAAGTTATGCCGTGACTCCATTCTGAAGCCAAGAAGGCCATTCCTAAGAAAGTTATCCCTTGATGGTCCTTGGAATCTCCTTCTATCTTTCTCTGGGTCTCAAGTTTTAGCAGATATCTTTGCTTGAGGCATCCCACTGCATGATTAGCCAGCTGTCTCCTCTTAGTTAGCCCTGATAGACACTTCTCCAAATACAGGCTCTTTGCTTTGTTTGCTAATTGCCAGTCTTTGGGTCTCCTCATACCAGTCAGTGGGAGAGGACCACATCACTGTTATCGGTGGGAAGATCCCCCTTCGGAAGAAGTGCGGATGGATGGGAGGCAGTGATAAACCTAGTCCAGCCTCAGAGTCTCAGACTGCTTATCAAGTTCGAACACAAGTCCAGACATCCTTAAGGAAAAACAACAACAACAACCAAGCCACCACCACCCCAAGAAGTCCCCTTCCTGTTGTTGTTTTTGAAATGGCCACTGCTAGTTTCTTCCTCAGCTGCTGGCCACTTCCTACTCAAAGGCCACGGTCCCAGAGAAATGGCTTGAAGAAGCCCAGTGGCTTCTAAGTTTCCTTACCTTCCTTTGAACTAAATTGGCTGGAATTGTCTTGTCGATCCAATTTATGAATGGAGGTTTGTTCCCAGAATAGCCGCTTCCCTCCTGTATCCTGAATGAATCTACCTAGGACCTTTTCCTTCGCTGCTGAGGCCTATTTTTAATTGGCGCCGTGTCTTGTAAAGTGGTAGGCTGCCTTGAAAGTTATTTCTAAGAAATTAGTAGCCAAAGTTTGACCTTTTTCCTGGCCATTAATTTGAATAAAGAAAAAGTTAAGCTATAACATTATCTTTCTTCTCTTTCATGTAGCCAAGGTGTCTTAACGACAAACCCATATACTTGTAAAGAATGGAGAAGCCTGGAGGATTTCCAGGGGGGAAATAGAATTGAAGTCAACAAAAATCAATATGCCCTAATCGAAGGAAAAAACAAAGTGAGTTTGAAGTTCTTTAATTTGAAAATCTCCTCATTTCTCTTTCATGAAGGATGGTACAATAATATGTAAGGCTCATAGGAGACTAATAATCAAATAGACTGGATGATAAAATAATAGCACATTAAGTCAGTTTTAAAACTCTATTGATTTTTAGCAGTGCCATTAACTTACTAATAGCTTATCAGAGGAAAATGAAATATGTGTGCTATTTAATCTATGCATCTGTTATGAAGCAATTCTGATTTTATAAACACACCATTAATCTAATGGTTTCCAACCCCCTTTTTGTACCATGTGTGAGCTGCATACCAGCATAATGTAACTGCATACATTTAAGGGTGATCAGCATGGTAGTGTGGATGGAGTAGGCAGGTCACAGCAACTGTGGGGACTGATGAATTTTAGTCTGAATGTGTGTTCACAACACAGCCTGCATTGTTTATGGCCTGGGACTTGTTTTCTTCTCAGACTGTCAGTACCCTTGTCATCCAAGCTGCAAACGTGTCAGCTTTGTACAAATGTGAAGCCGTCAACAAAGCTGGGATAGGAGAGAGGATCATCCCTTTCCATGTGACCAGTGAGTGCTTCTCTTTGGAGGGTGGGTTGGGTCACTTGACAAGTGGGTAGTAGCTCCTGGGCTTACGGGATGTCAGTACACATACCTTCGCTGGTGTGAGAACGGGTTCACATGTGCTTGAAGCCACAAGCTCTGTGTCGTGCTGGTATGTCATCTGATTCACTCACCAGAGTTTAGCACAATGCATAGCTTACTGAGGTTCAGTAAATATTGGTGGGTTTGCTTCAACAGTTGGTGGGGGTGGGGTTTCCAGAAGCAGTCAGAATGACATAGAAACAGTGCTCTTCAATGCTACTAATTTTTTGCCCCTGTGTCCTAGTTTTATGGGTAAGCTTTAGTTGACTGTACTGGATATTGTAGCCTCAGTTAATTAGTTGTAATAAATGTAGCTTTAATGGCAATGAGTATAATGTGTTAATGAACAACAGACTTTTAAAATTCTATGTTATGATGAAATATCCTGCTTTGGACTTTTCTTTTTTGGTCTTAAAAACTGTATTTAGAGCTCAAAGTGGAGATGTGATATATATCTGAGGAATTGATTCACATTTACAAATAGTACACTTTGGGATCTAAATCACCCAGTATGACTGTCTCTTGGTAGCGAATCATCTGCTGTTGCTAAGCTTCACTTCACTTGGTACTTTATTGCTATCTGAAGGTAACAAGGGATGATGATTTTCCTATCCAGTTAAATTGACCCTCTCTAACTTCGGGCTTTGCATTTCAGGGGGACCTGAAATTACTCTGCAGCCTTCCACCCAGCCCACCGAGCAGGAGAGCGTGTCTCTGTGGTGTACTGCAGACACAACCATGTTTGAGAACCTCACATGGTACAAGCTTGGCCCACAGGCTGTCCCCAGAGGAGAGGTGCTCACACCTATTTGCAAGAACTTGGATGCTCTTTGGAAACTGGACGCCATCATGTTCTCTAACAATACAAATGACATTTTGATTGTGGAGTTCCAGAATGTGTCCCTGCAGGACCAAGGAGACTATGTCTGCTCTGCTCAAGACAAGATAACCAAGAAGAGACATTGCGTGGTCAGGCAGCTCACGGTCCTAGGTAGGAGGCAACTCTGGACCATTGTCCTGAAACAGGTGGAATACCTGAAATACAGTGCTGTGAGGTGCTATGTAGAGCTTACTGCCCTTTAGGAGTTTATGAAGTAGACTGGTACACACTTAGTCACTGAACGACCTCGAGGCAGAATGAAGCTAATAATGGTGAAGTGTTGTACTAATAAGAGAAAATAGCATGGTTCTTTCAAACCTTTATGGTATGGTAACTCACTAGTATCTGCAAGGGATTATCTTGAACTTCTTACGTTATCTTGGGTGTTCATTTATTTGAATCAACACACATCTGTGGAATGCCTACTACGAGCCAAGAGAGTGCCAGAAGTTCACAGTGCTGACCAAGATGGGCAGGATGAAAGATGAAAATAGGCAACCGCAGGCAGTGATGGCCCAGCGAGGTCTCTGTCCGCAGGACAGGATCTGGCTTCTGTTTTGTTTCCTGCTGTAGTGCTAGTCATATACCATAGCAGCACACACTAGGTGCTCAATGAGATCCCTGCTCATGCACAGTGTGACGAAGGGCTGGCTGAGTGCAGGGCCTAGAAGAGTCCATGGGAAGGAAGCCTCACTCAGTGCCTGTGCCTCTGGGGCATCCCATGTGGTCCAGGGTAGCTCACAATCAATGAGATGGTGCTTTTGGCAATCAGAAACATGGTAAATAAGCCAGGGAGCTGTTCTCAATCCCTCATTTAACCTTGTGTCTCAAACAGAGGCTGGATAGACACAGATCTGTCTCTGGGGAAATCAGGTGAATTTGAGGAGTTTCTTTTTGTGCTGTTTTTTTTTTTTTTTTTTTTTTTCCATTTTCTCCTCCTTTCAGCATCTTTTCCCAGGACCTAGGATGCGTATGTCCTCTATTCATTACTGTTAGGAAGGGTTACTGCCCAGGTAAACTTATTTATATCAGGCTTTTAGAGGAATAGCATTTTGTTCAGGGCTTTGGCATGTTTTAGGAGATGTCTTCAGATAGCATTGAGTTTGCTGGTTTCAAGACCCAGGCAAGAAGATAATTTTTTTCTATTAACTCATCCCCAGGACCCTTAAAGTTATGCTATATACATGACCATGTATTTTCTGTCAACACTGGTGTGGTTGGTCTGATTTTAAGCTAATGGATGAATTCAGAAAGAGATATGAAGGAGGCTCTTGGCTTTGCCATGCCCAAGAAATATGTGCTCACAATGAGCTGATTTGCTTCTTTAAGGACACCTAAGTTGTGTTTTTTTTTTCCCCCCTTAGAAATAGACCAGAGACTAGCACATTTGTTTAAATCCCAATGTAGTACACTGTTGAGATAATCTTATTTTTAAAGTATTGAAGTGGATTCCTTCAGCATGATTACTTTTGATGTTTGGTTAGTTTGGACTAGATATTTCTATAGCATTTTGATGATTTTCATGCCGGGATAAATCTAATGTTTTGCTGTGCATTTAAACAAATACCAATAGGCTTACTTTTTTTTAGATTCTATACTTTCCTCAGGTATTATTGTTTTGCTTGTTTGTGTTTTAGTGGAAATAGCACTGGACTTTTTTGTTCACCAGATTCTATTATTAGCTCCACTGTTGACTTAGTTATGGGAACTTGGACAGGTTGTTTAACTCCTGGACTGCAGTTCTTTAATCTAAAAGTAAGGCTAATACACCTGGCCTGCTCATCACATAAGATCCACAGCGAGTAATAGAAACAGTATAAATGAATTTTGTACAACTACCAAGGCATTATTCATGGAATTATACTGAAGTTTGTCACTTTCCAAGAGAAAACCTGGCAAAATTCAACTGGCTAGAACTTTTATGGGAGGAGGAAGCCAGACCTGGTTAGAAGCAAGATTAATAAAGATGACCTTCAGCCTTTATGTTGTGATTTCCAGCTAGCATCACTAATACGAATGTTCAAAGACATGCGGTGACCTGTCTGAACTGTCCTTACTTATTTTGACTTTCTTCAGTAACCAGCAGTGTTGCTATCAATTTTTTATATTTTCATCTTAGTAAATTGATAGGTTGCTTTTTATTAAGTTTAAACTATTAGCCGGGAGTGGTGGCGCACGCTTGTAATCCCAGCATTCGGGAGGCTGAGACCGGAGGATCCGGGTTCGCGGCCAGCCTCAGCTACCTAGTGAGGCACTCCGAAACTTAGTGAGACTCGGTCTCAAAATAAAGAATAAAAAATAGGGCTGGGGGTGTAGCTCGGAGGTAGAATGCCCCTGAGTTCAATCTCTAGTACCGCAAAAAAAAAAAATAAGTTTAAACTATTTAACAGTTTCCTGATACTAAAACTATTCGGAAAGTTATAACTACAGGTTCTATGATTTTATTTTTATGTGAATAGAACACGTGGCACCCATGATCACAGGAAACCTAGAAAATCAGACAACAAGTATTGGTGAAACCATCGAAGTGGCCTGCACAGCATCTGGGAACCCCTCTCCACAGATCACATGGTTTAAAGATAATGAGACACTGGTGGAAGACTCAGGTGAATAGAACTTGTCTGTCTTTTTGGTTGTAGAATTTTCTCCGAGATGTTATATAAAACCCATATTATTTCTTGACTTAAAATACAACAACAACAAAAGACTACTAAAGTACATGGTCTGCTCATTTCATAGACTAAGAAGTGGAACATTTGGAGCCTTGTTGAATTCTCATGGGATCCTTATGGGAAATTTGTCAGCAGTTGGTCCTTTGTAATTCTTTGCAGTTAGATAGTAGCAGAAGATGAAAGGCAGCATATATATTTTAAAAATTTTTCCTGAAAGTCAAGGGTCATGTTTTTTCTCTCATATGTGGAAGCTGGAGAGAGTGAGTGAGAGAGAGAGAGAGAGAGAGAGAGAGAGAGAGAGAGAGAAAGAGAGAGAGAGAGAGAGATACAAAAAGGGCTCTCATAAAAAGAAGGGAGACCAGTAGGCTAGAGGAAGGGGATCAAGGAGAGGGAAGAAGAAAGGGAAAGAGGACGCAATGGAGAATGAAATTGATCAAATTATGTTATGTCACAACAAATCCCACATTTATTTATAATAATAATGCACCAATTTAAAAAAAGAATGAAAGGAAAAAAATTTTTTGTGTGTGATAAACTCCAGAGATTACATCATCAGAAATAAGAATAAGCAGTGGGGAGGGAGCTGGGGGAAATTCATCAAGTGCTGTGTGCATGTACGTCCCAATCGCTCTGAACCACATTATGATACAATGCACCAATAAAAGTATATTTTTTAAAAAGAAATAAGATGGCTATTTCCCTCCTCTCTTAGGCATTGTATTGAAAGACAGGAACCGGAATCTCACTATCCGTAGAGTGAGGAAGGAGGATGAGGGCCTCTACACCTGCCAGGCCTGCAATGTCCTTGGATGTGCAAAAGTGGAGACATTTTTCATAATTGAAGGTCAGTGCAAAGCCATAAATAATCTTTGTGAAGATTAGCTTGTATCTTACATACACTCAAACATTTTTGGGTGGGACCACTAGTGGGTGATTGTTAGTGTTCTTTGTACAAGCTGAGTGTCTCCTATAAGAAATGCTTGGGATGGGAAGTGTTTCAGATATTTGAGATATTTGCATATATCTAATAAGGAGATGGAGATCCAAGTCTAAACACCAGTTCACTTATGTTTTATGTAACCCTCATACACATAGGCTGAAGGCAGTTTTACATATTGTTTTTAGTGATCTGCATTTCGACTACCACTCATCAAGAGGTCAGGTGTGGAATTTTCCACTCATGGTATCATGTTGGTCCTCACAAAGTTTCAGAATTTGGAGCATTTTGGATTTTAGATTTTTGGATTAGGGATGCTCAACCTGTTACTTTGTAAGTTTTCTTCAATAAGTATATATTCTTTTAACCCAAAACATAACACAATGTTGTTTGAATTCTGCTTGTATTGCATTTCCTATCCCTGTGGCTTTCATTGTGGAAAAATTCTCATCCAGGCATGATATATCCTCTTGTCTCTGATTCTGTTTTCATTTGAATGACCCAATTAACCTATATTTGGGAAAACAGTAAAATTGATTACTCATGAAAGTCAGTGCTATCCAGTTAGTGTTAGTCACAAGGGTTCTGAGCTTTTCATTGGACCAAAATTAGTTAAGATTCACTTGTTAACAATAGATCATTACTTTTCTGAAATGGAAAATTTTTGGT
The DNA here is from genome assembly GCA_004027655.1 of Graphiurus murinus. Classification (NCBI taxonomy): domain Eukaryota; kingdom Metazoa; phylum Chordata; class Mammalia; order Rodentia; family Gliridae; genus Graphiurus; species Graphiurus murinus. The sequence goes on along the minus strand of PVLC010001186.1, from coordinate 142,970 downwards.
TACTACATAAATATGAAGGGAAACTTCCCTGTATATGTAGAAGTAGTGTGAAATCTGACATTTTCTCAGGAAAAGTAATTTGGGACAGAATACACTTAAGAAGTGTATTTCTTGGTCTTTTTTCTGTGTGTGACCCACTATGGAACAATGAAACTATATTGTAGGCGAAGGTATTGTATGCAAGGCAGGGAAAGAAGAGTGGTGATGGAAGGGGAGATTGAGGATTTCTATGAACTCATCCTTTAGGTCTCTTAAGGTCTAAATACTGGTCCCTTTAATCTGCCAAATCTAAGTATTGCATGTAGGCATGCTGACATGTTTTCAAACCTGTAGGTTCATTACTGTTTCATAAACTGCTCTTGCAAATAAAGGTTTCAAAGCACGTGTGGTTTTGTCACTTCTGAAGGGGTTTGTGTTTTAGGGAAAACCCCAGGAAGTACTTCCAGATTCTCCCCGGCACGCTGCCTCCCTCTGTCAGCTTCTGTAGCTGGTTACAGATGCCCAAGAGGGAGCATTGGCACAGAAGTTATAAGAACTTCTTACCTGGATTAAATAGCAAGAAAGGAGAGATAGATATTTAATACTCCTGCTCGGTCCCTCAATGTTAATATGGGAATATTAATGTTCAAATTTATAGAGACAACTGAATCTTTGAATTTTCTGCTCTCTGAATAAATGGACTGTCACATATAAATAGAGAATTACTTCCCTAGGACTACCAGAGAAACAAAATTACTTCCAGCCATACTTGGGGCTTGTCTTCCGTTAACTCCTTGCCAGCTAATTAATAACTTGTCTGCTGCCTGCTGGAGGCCACTGTGGTCCATCCTCATAGCTTGGATTCATTCACCCTGTACTCTCCTGATGGGACACCCCAAGCGATAATTGCTTCCTTATCACTTCTTTGCTAATCCCTGGTAGTTGAAAGCTTCCTTCTACATTCAATTCCTCCCACTTGGAGCTGTCCTCTGCAGCCCTGAGCATCTGCAGCTCTCCTTGCCCTTGTCCACCTTGAGTGTTTCCTTTTCTCCTTCCTTTCGTGGGTGGTTTTAAGCCCCTGTTACTGCACCCTGTGCAGTGTGCTCATCTCAGCACTCTCCTCTTGCAGGCTCCTGCCACGCAACGGTAGTATCATGGTCAGTTCATGTTGGACAGATCTCGGTTAACTCTTTACTGGCTCACTGACTCCTACCTGTGCACCCCAAATCAAGTACTTACCCTCTCCTATCCTCTGTTTCTTCATCTGAAAAATGGAGCTTTTGAGAGGAAAAAGTGAAATGACATATTTAAAGCAATGAGTGCATGGTAGTTGTGTGTGGTCACAAGTAGCCTTCTGTTCAAAGGATTTCATTATGTCGTTTCTGAAATGGCCCTTTTTCAAAGCCCACATAAATCAAACAGTATCAGCATAAAATCAGACTTTATTATCTCCAAATAGAAGTATTTTTCTTCTCTGTAAAACATCATCTGTTTTCTTTCCATCAAATAATATTTTCTTCAAACACATCCTATTAGTGTCTTTTAAGATATTTATACTTCTATCATTAATTATTTAGAATTTTGTTACTGGAAGTTTTCATGAGTGATATTTTTCAAGCTTTAAATTTTCCATTAAAAATGCTATCGACTCCATCTGACTTAGGGGCATGTAGCTATTGCTTTTTAGGATTCTTCTTGCCTTTAAGTACTGAACCTTGTCATTTTATATCAAAGGCTATGAATTTCCAACTGCTAGTGCTCATTCATTGTGTTTTCCAGGTGCCCAGGAAAAGACCAACTTGGAAGTCATTATTTTGGTAGGCACAGCGGTGATTGCCATGTTCTTCTGGCTACTTCTTGTCATCGTTCTACGGACCGTTAAGCGGGTAACACAATAATTTCCCTTCTGTTCCAAGCACTTCTGTTTTCATGATTAATGAAAGCTGACTGGGGTGCTTTGAGTTGTTTCTTCCCATTGTTATTGGCTCAATAGGCACATTTTTATTTCAATACAATAACATTCTTGCCCATTTTTCTTTGGCTACACCATTGGGCATTAATTGATAGAAGCCACTAGAGGGGAAAAGGGTTTGGACTGTCTAGTGTAATTAAGACTTAAAAACAACTCTGCACTCATTTGGGAAGCGGTTAATGGAACGCTAGAAGCAGTATTATAATAGGACTTGTCTCAAACTCTATGAGTTTTCTTGGAAAATGAAACATCAAGAATGAGGCTTTTATTGAATAACAATAATAAATACACAAAACAACAGCCAAACAACAGGGTGTATGTGACTGGAAGGATTGATGCTTTCCAGGCCAATGGAGGGGAACTGAAGACAGGCTACTTGTCCATTGTCATGGATCCCGATGAGCTGCCCTTGGATGAGCACTGTGAACGCCTGCCATACGATGCCAGTAAATGGGAATTCCCCAGGGACCGGCTGAAACTAGGTGAATTTTCAATTGATATTAATTTGACATTGGGCTTACCAGTCTGTTTCTTCCTTCTTTAGAATGATGACAAATCTAGGCTATGCAGATGCTGTATTCTGGTTTAGAAATACTAATTTCACCTCTTGAATTCTGGTAATCATCCATTTAGCCTCTTAGGAGTAGGGTTCTTGTGACTTCCTCCAAAGAGGGATGTTTGGAGATTTAAGGGGAGTTATTAAATAATTGCCAGGACAAAGGGGGTAAACTGGATCATCCATGTTAAACTAGGGTGTGTGACCACCTTGTCTAGTTGAATCTTTGCATATCGCTTTGGTGACATAATAATCCAAGTCCATTTGTTGTTGCCACTATCATTGATTCTAGGTAAACCTCTGGGCCGTGGCGCTTTTGGCCAAGTGATTGAGGCAGATGCCTTCGGAATTGACAAGACAGCAACTTGCAAGACAGTGGCTGTCAAAATGTTGAAAGGTAAATGAAAAATTAAATGATGATTTATCTCTGTCTCTGTTTCATCCAGCCATTAAATATAAGGCTTAAACCAGTGGCTCTATGCTTCAGTGGGCCCACTAGCCTAGCTTGAAGCCAGTCCCAAAATACCCAAGAAGCACAATTTAGAGGAAGAAAGATTTATTTGGACCTCATGGTTTCAGGGGTCAGTTCATGATCATCCAGCTCCCAGGCCTCAGGGCATGGGGGAGGAAAATGTTGCCCTCAGCTCAATGGCAGCAGGAAGCAGAAAGAGAGAAGGGAAGGACAAGGGACAGATACCCAGGGACCTACCTCCTCCAAACCTGGCTGCAGTGCTTAACACCTTAGCTTTGAGGGACATTTTAAATCTAAACCAAAACAAATACCTCTGTGCAAATTGGAAAAAAAAATTGTTCCTCCTTTAAGCCTTAAGCTAGGATGCATGGCCCAGCAAGGCAGGTTGGGGATGAATCTCATCTACCTTGCCTGGAGCCAGCTTGCACAACTGTATTTAGTGGTTCTTGTTATAGGGAAAAAAGTAACTGATTATATTAAAATGGTTTCATAATACTTTATTCTGTAAGATAATTACAGACCCTCTAGAAACATGGAAAGGAATTTGATATAAGTGAAGATAGTTAAATGCAAAAACAGCACATTCTTAAGGATTGGAATATGTATAAGAACTTCAGGTATAAAAGAGAATTTGTAAAATGAGTGGTTATGCTAAAGAAAGGGATTGTGGGTTATTTTTAAAAAATTAAAAGCCTCATAAATAATGGTTAATTCTAATAGTAATGAAATTCTGGTCTTGCAAATTGATTTGGGAAGGTGATGTGTACAATTTTTTTTTTGCTCCAACTGTGATGCACCATCATTGATGGAAACAGAGCTCATGGTCCTTTGCCAGAAGGTCTTGTGCATTTCAAAGCCATCTCTCTCCTTTGGCCTTTTCTCGCTAGTGATCAAATGGGTATGTAAGTTTGAGGTGGTTCACCAGGTCCTGAGGTGTGGACTGTGCCTGTGAATTAGAGAGACACTTGGCAGTACATATAGGATCAAATGCAGTCTTAGCCCCATCAGCTTCATGCACCAACTGGTCTCACCAGTGGGCCCTGGTTACGTTGTTCGGTTGGCTCAGGTCAGTTAGAACATCAGTATATACTTTGGGTATTTAATACATGGCACTGAAATGAGTGGGCCTTAAGAAGCATTGTAAACCCGAAGTATAACAATTTCGTTTATGCAAGAACAGAATCTGGGCATGAGTCCACTGCAGATATGTTCTCAGATTTGAGAAGACTTCACAGTGGATTCCTTTAAATACCAAACTTTCTAAGTTTCCTTAAAGTAAGAATTTGATTTTGAATTAGAAGACAGAGTTTACACATGGTTTTTCAGAAAATGCCCCTAGTCTCTAAGTTAGGTTACAGTTGTGTTTCCCTTTGAGGGTAAGTTGCACAGCTGCACAAAGTGGAGAGGTGGCATCAACCGTCCTGCGGTAAGGCCCACACGTATGATTTTCCTCTTTATCTTGAATTTGTAGAAGGAGCAACGCACAGTGAACACCGCGCCCTTATGTCTGAACTCAAGATCCTCATCCACATTGGCCACCATCTCAATGTGGTCAACCTTTTAGGTGCCTGTACCAAACCAGGAGGTGAGTCACCAGGGATGGTTCTGGTGGGCTGCTTTTTTTTTTTTTTTTGCGATCCTGTGGATTGAATTCAGGAGCATTCTACCTCTGAGCTATACCCCATCCCTATTTTTTATTCTTTATTTTGAGACAAGGTCTCACTAAGTTGCGGAGTGCCTCACTAGGTAGCTGAGGCTGGCCGCGAACCCGGATCCTCTGGACTCAGCCTCCCAAATGCTGGGATTACAAGTGTGCATCCCCACACCCGGCTTGGTGGGCTGCTTTTGACATGGGCTTCTCTGCTAGTATTGGAGGGAAGCAATATAACTCCCACAGACTATATTTCCTTAACCAGTGGACTTTGCAGATTCCTAGGTATACATGTATTTCATAGAAATTTAATGTTCACTGTAATTAAATCATTCTAATGCTTCCATAGAATTAAGGAATGGTACATCATTATGATAAAGTTTGCTACTTGTGTAATAGGTGTTCAGATGAGAAAAACAAACTTATACCAAAACTTGAAAGCCAAGAATAATCTCCACTCTCAAAGGGAGTCATCTCTTTGCATTGAAAAGCAAGTGGATAGGTTTTCATCAGAAATTTTTGTTAATCTCTTTATGGAATTGCTTTTTGGAAAAAGAAAAGCCTCTGTGTAAGGACGTTGGGACCAGCTGATTTCTATAATCCTGTTCCAAGGAAAGGTTATATACAGTCTTCTTCTTTGGGGCTTATCAGTATGTAAAGCACTTAGTGAGAAACATAGGTGAAAACATGTTTTTGCTTCTTGACATGTTGTGCTATCTATAGGGCCTCTCATGGTGATTGTGGAGTTCTGCAAGTTTGGAAACCTATCAACTTACCTCCGGGGAAAGAGAAGTGAATTCGTGCCCTACAAGGTATGTTGTTTCCCAACTTAACATTGGCCATGTGGTAAATGGAGGAAAACTCAAAATGGTGCAGGTTAGTTTTTTAGTTGAAATTCTGTGAGGCATCTCACATGACCTCTTGGTTATTGTAACTTTCTGTTTCATCTTCTGTGACTTTATTCTCCTGACCCATTATAGATAGTGCCAGAGTTAGGGGAGAGGCAGATATGGATTAAGAAAAGGGAAAGACAGCTCTAGACAGCTCTAGATTATACCATCACCCCCACCCCCACCACCACCACCATAATTGGCTCCTTGGAGTGTATATTTCTCGGTAAAGGACATGCAAATGTTGGAAATCTGATGGAGTGCATCTTGAAATAAGGCATTTACCTCTTTAAGCTAAAAAAGGAGCTTGTCTTTATGGAAGAAAACACTAGCATGTACTAAACTTACTCCAGATTTCAGCCCAGAAACTGCATAATCCTGAAATTAACATATTTGGGGTCTGCTTTTTAATAGTTTCAATAGTTTACTACATTTTAGAGACCCATTTTGTTTTCCAAGAATTTGTGTGTTCATTTGCTTTTTTATAGTCCAAAGGGGCACGATTCCGTCAAGGGAAAGACTACGTTGGGGAAATCTCCGTGGATCTGAAGCGCCGCTTGGACAGCATCACCAGTAGTCAGAGCTCAGCCAGCTCTGGTTTTGTTGAGGAGAGATCTCTCAGTGATGTGGAGGGTGAAGAAGGTACCTGCCATTGCTTCTTCCAGGCCTAACACATGTTCTTGTAGGAACAGATGGTGACAGGTGTTACAGGACTTTGGTCATGGGTAAAGCCTCATATTTGAAAGAGATCTGACTTCCTAGGCAGCTCTTATTCAGTACCCAGCCTTCTCCAAGGCAGGTTAGGAGCCATCTGTTGTTTCTACTCTACCTCAGTGGCTTTTCATGTCTTCCTTTCAGCCTTACTTCCTCAGTGGAGTCTGGGGAAATAGACGTGTCTTTATTCAAGTATATTCTCAGTGATATTTTAGAGCCCTTTGTGGGTAGAGAAGTGGCTTCCATCTAACCTCTAGAAGTTCAGTCAGCTCCAAGATAGCAGTGTACAGCTGATTTCCTCAGAAGGAGAAGAGACAGCTCCATGGGTGAGTTTAGAAGAATCCAGTCATGAAGCAGTGGAAGAGACTCACTTGTCATTTGCTTTGACATAAGTCTATGGAGCTTAAGTTGAACTTCTTTCCCTTAGAAGTCGAGAAGTCGAGCAAGGAACATGAGGCCAGGGCTTGGGCTAGAAGTGAAGGGGGGTGTTGTCTGGGCCTCATGTAATGGGGGCCCACTGCTGAGTGGAGTCATCTTGGCCCCACTGCTTCTCTCCCACAAAACGGCGGCCAGTGAGCCAGAAACCGAAGGGGCAGAGGTAATGTGTTGAGATAGAAAGGGTGTTGGTCTGGAATTTTACCCCCACTTCTTCACTTGGAAAATGAAAGGGACTCACTAATTGTTCCCAAGGAGCCCTGCAGCCCTAAGTATAGCAGGTCATTGAGGAGAAGGCATGTAACCTTTCTAATACTTATGAGGTTATTATTACAACTAAGTTTGTGTTTACTCTGCTATTCATGTCCAGGAAAGAGGCCATAAGTCTAATCTTATCTGACCAAAGTCATGGGATCATTTCAAAACCCCCATTAATGTCTTAGTGTTTATTTGTACCAGTTGTACTGGAGTAAATACCACCTATTTACATAAATTCATCTTTCTGTCATGTTCCTGTTATTTCTCTTTCATATCCTTGGAGGAAAAAGCATCCTCACAGGCCAGGTTTAATGTATTTGCATCACATTTTAAGTATGAAAAACAGAGTAAATATATTTCTGATATTTTTAGTTATCCATTGTAGATTATATTTTGACCTTTGGTCTTTGTCCCGGGACAAAACCTGGAAAGAAAAAAAGATTTGATGACCCTGAATATTATTGTTTTATTTTTAGAGTTCTTGATATGAAACTATTGTTTATCCCTCTGGGTACAGGAAAAAAAAAAAAAAAAAAAAAAAAAAAACCAAAACAACTGCTTGAAACAGCAAATTTGAAAAAGTCCTCTTTCTTTCTCTGTTATCTAGGCCAATTTCACTTCTGTGCTACTGCCTGGATTTACTGGTTCAATTTGACTAAAATGGAAAAACTAGTATTTCCCCTAAGGGGTATGATGAAGGCTAATAATGCTGGAACTCAGCAAACTGACAGAAGATAGAAGCATTTTCTCTCTGCTTCTATTTTCTGAAATTTACCTCTCAAGTCTTAAAAAGACTATTACTCCAGGAGACTTAGAAACAAAGCGTACTTACTGACTGGTGGGAATACTCATCTCTGTTCTCCTCTGCTCTGTCAGCTTCTGAAGATCTCTACAAGGACTTCCTAACCTTGGAGCATCTCATTTGCTACAGCTTCCAAGTGGCAAAGGGCATGGAGTTCTTGGCATCACGGAAGGTAAGACAAGTCAAGGGGAAGTAAGCTCTCTCTCTTCAGATCACAGACTTGGAAATGAGATGTCCAGGGCCCATCACTGATGTTTGTTTGGGATGGAAATTCACGCATTACTGGAAGGACTCTTAAAGGAGCTCGACCTGGGAGGTTCTAGCTCTGTTTATGAAGGGTGGCCAGGGATTTCATGAAATGAATTCATATAATAAATACATAACTGAGCATCTACTAAGGACCATGCAGTCTTCTAAGCATAACTGTGGTGAACCAAGTGAAGTCTCCACCTTCATGGAATTTATATTCTAGTGGATGAAACAAACGATAAACAATATAATAAGGAATGTCCATAGCAGCCCATTGCAGTCCATATTGTGGAGATAATAAAGTATCAAGGGCTAATAGAGTTTACAGAAGTGCTATGTTTGTGTGTGCATATGTTTCCATGTGTGTTTGCATGTCAGTTTTAAACAAGGTAGACCGGGAAGACTTTACTAAGATGTGACACGTGAGCAATGATCTAGGAGAGGTGAGGAACTGGGACTTGCAGATATCTTGGTGTAAGAGTCTATTTTCAATTTATTTTTTACATTCATCACCATCTACCAAAAATATTTGTTGGTAGTATAATTAGAAACCAGGAAGGAGAGGCCTTCAGATGAGAGCGATTACAGAGCTAAAATTAGAAAAGTAGGCCAAACAAAGGCTGAGGTGGAGACTTGACAAGTTACACATATGCCAAAGGTTGTAAACACTGTGGAGAGGGGAGGAAGGTTGAGGGATGTCACTGCCAGGCCCAGAGAGGGTAAGATGCACAGTATCTCATTCAACAAGAAAAATTTAAATTAATCTTCTGGAAAAGCTGTCTGTTGACAAAATGTTCTCACAGCAGCCTACTAGGGAAAGAACGACTTAAGTGTCTTGTTTTCTAAATTACAGTGAAATCCCTAACCCATTTCTGTCCCCTGAAGTTTAAGCTTCTTGTTGCATTCAGAGCCTCAGGAACTTAGATATTTGTTTCTGCTACTTAGCTCTGTGTTCTCTCTCCCAAGGGAAAGGGAGAGAATAAAGGTCTTATATAGTTTTCTCTAAGAGAAAGGCCTTTTGCTTTTCTGAAGTCGATATTATTATTATTATTATTATTATTATTATTATTAGGTACTGGGGATTGAACCCAGGGGCACTCTACTTCCAAGATATACCTGCAGCCCTTTTTATTTTTATTTTTTTGAAACAAGGTTTCACTAAGTTGCAGAGGCTGGCCTTGAACCTGTAGTCTATCGGGCGCCCCAGGCTGAACCCTCAGCCATGAGGCCCCAATAAAAGACGCCGGCTAAATGCTACTGGTTCGAACCTCTTTTATTATAACTCTCTCTTTTCCTTCTGGGATCAAAGCGTTGCACAAACGATAACAAACACAATACAGAGGTTGTCTTTCCAAATAGTGCTTTTCCTACAGCTTTCCAACTAACC
>PVLC010001186.1:74340-133505 GCA_004027655.1 Graphiurus murinus | reverse complement strand
TCTACTACTCTTCCCCCTCTCTACGAGAGGTGTAGGCCTTTTAAGCTGCGCCTGGCCTCAAGCCGCAAGGTGTCTCATACAGCTCTCACCTGGCCTGGCCACACCCCCTGCGTACTGGTGCATGCGCTCTGATATGGCACAGCCCTAAGATGATATTCACCTGCAGCTGCTTCTGGTACTCTGCCAGGCGCCATCTAGAGGTGAGGTCCAGCTGGCCAGTCTGGGCCCCCGACAGTAGTCCTCATATCTCAGCCTCCCAAGTACTAAGACTACAGGCATGTGCCACCATGACCAGTTACTTAATTATTATTGTTATTATTTTGAAGGCTAGAGCTCACCATTTAGTCAAATCTCTTCTTGGCGATTAGGAAGGGAAGGTGTGGCAGTTGAAGGGTCGTAGAATAGGAATCCTTTAACTTTTCTTGCCTCTGGCAGGTGATTTCTTGAATACTAGCTGGTTGTTGGGCTAAAGAAGGAAGCTCTTTGGTTGAGGGCAAAGTAAGAAGTACTGTCGGTTTTTAGGAATCCCTGGTTTTTCTCAATCATGCTAGACAACGTGCTTCTGCATTATCTCTTGTTCAGGGGAGAGAGCTGTACAAGCCAAGGTGCAGGGTAAGGTGGTGGGCATCAGTAATGCCTGGTTCCCACGATCACGCCTACGTTGATCTTGATTCTCATCTAAGTCATTCATTTCTAATGTTCTCCCAGACTCTTATTCTCCCTCCAATTTATTCTGTGGAGCTTAAATAAGAATTATGATTATGTAGGATGTTAGATGAAGGTAGGGAATAGAGAGAAAGGAAGAATTGAGAAAGTGAAAAGAATAGAAGACCTAAAGCCAAAGTGAGTTTTATTTTCCTTTTCAGTGCACTAGAGAATCAACTTGACTTCTGATAAGCTGAAATTGCTTCAGTGGACCTCTATGATAATATCTAAGGCTTGGGAAACAGGATAATCCCCATTGGGAATTGCCTGTCAGAGCGAGTCCAGCTTCAATTCCACATGGAAATAGGGAAGCCAACAAAGAGCACCAAGCCAGTGAGAGACCCTTGTTTCTGACTTCCGTGAATTCATTCAAAATAAATCCATTCTGGAATCTCCTTAGAATAACACATTTTAAACCAAATATGGCACCAGGCAAAAGGGATGTGTGGATGTGACCAGAAACACATTTTTCAATTGTGTCCTGGAGAAGTCTATTTATGACCACATCATCATACTATAACTGAATTATTTAACTCCAAAGGCTGGGACCGTTTATGGAATAAGCAGATGTGTGTCTCAATGAGGCTCACAGATTTTTTTTTTTCCTGAAGTGTTGATAAAAGATACTAACTCAGTCCTTGTTAAGCAGTTGGTTCTCTGTTGTGGGCTTTTTTTTGAAGCATGAGGTCACAACAGATGTAGAAGACATCAGCTGCATGGAGGCCTAATATACACTTGATTCTCTTTGCAGTGTATCCACAGGGACCTGGCAGCACGAAATATCCTTTTGTCGGAGAAGAACGTGGTAAAAATCTGTGACTTTGGCTTGGCCCGGGATATCTATAAAGATCCAGATTATGTCAGAAAAGGAGATGTAAGTTTCAAAGATGAGCCCTGTAGAATTCCAACTCCTCGTAACAAGCTTTAGGACCTGTGTTTAGGAACAAAGGAATTTTTTTTCTTCAGATATTTGCTAATTTGGGTTGTGATTCCTTGTCTCCTACCTTCTTAGGCCCGCCTCCCTTTGAAATGGATGGCCCCGGAAACAATTTTTGATAGAGTGTACACAATTCAGAGTGACGTGTGGTCTTTCGGTGTTCTTCTCTGGGAAATATTTTCCTTAGGTAAGTCGCTCCTTTTTGTTCCTCTGCCCAGACTCCAAATAGGATAACAAAGATTGATGGCCTCACTGTGTGTTTTTCCTCTCCTGCATCTCGCCTCTATCAAGTGGAATTCTTAGAAGCTTTGGATTATAAAATTTAGAAGAAACAAAGTGTTTAGGTGATGAGGATGTGCAAGAATTAGGCTCAGGTCTTTCTCGGAGAGAACATCAAATCACATAGTGTCCTTCTCCTGTCTTATTCTAGGTGCCTCTCCATACCCTGGGGTAAAGATTGATGAAGAATTTTGTAGGCGATTGAAAGAAGGGACTAGAATGAGGGCCCCTGACTATACCACACCAGAAATGTAAGACTTTAAAGAGTACCCTCTGTTTTCTTTCTTTGCTCACAAATTCTTCCTGCCCAGAGGGCTTTCTATTTTATGTAGCTTTGTCATGGTCTAGTCTGTGTCTTACTTTTCCCTTAAAGCCTTCCATGGTAACATCAAGCACAGAATCATCACTTCTTGGAACAATAGCACTTTATTATCCATACCAAGCAGTTTCTATTTGATGTTGATGTGTGACGTTTTCTTTTCTGTATACACTTGGGTCTCCATGTGTGGGTCTCTGTGTCATACATCGTTTTATATCTCTGCTTTATCGTGTTGGCTCATGGTGTGCTCTTTACAATTGTGTACCATTCAATGGCTCATTTTGAGCATCAGAGGCAGGTTATGAAGCCAGTGTTTTGCTTCTCTAGGTACCAGACCATGCTTGACTGCTGGCATGAGGAGCCCAATCAGAGACCCACGTTCTCAGAGTTGGTGGAACATTTGGGAAATCTTCTGCAAGCTAATGCACAGCAGGTGTGTAAGCCTCCACCCAAAAAGCTTTTACAAAGAGTGCTTAGATGTAAAGACCTTCTGCTTCCTGGACCTTCTCACGATCCTCTCAGGCTCTGGATGAGGAGCTTTAATCTCCCAGATCGGAGCCATCATGCTTTTGTAAAAGCCATATTTACCCTTTTAGACAGATGATATCCTAGATCGTAGCCTGGGATCAGGTCACTCTTATTCCTACTTACTTATCTGTCTCCAAATACTCTTCTTAGACTAAAAAAAAAATCTGGTTGAGCTATAGATTATTGACAATGGAAGGAAATTCAAGTTTTTGTTTGTTTGTTTGCTACTGGGGATTAAACAGACAAAATATATCCAAACTATACAAAATAGCTGTTGTTTTTTCTTCTTGGTGAAATCCCAGACCCCCATAACTCCTCCATAACAGATAGTACTAGCCTTTACTATTAGAAAGTTCATCTCCAATCAACATCACCTACTACAATGGAAACCAATTTCCCCTTCCTTTTGTTTTTCTTTTGAACAGCTGGGGAACAATGGGTCAAATCTGTTTTTATCAATAAACCATCCCAACACTTAAATGTACCAACTTGCCCTTTCTTTCTTTCTCCTGAGAAATACCATGAAAGTGGGCAGCCTTTTCTCCCATGGCCTATTTTCCTCCCCACTTACTGCGTTTCTTTAGACTGCCATCCATTTTTCCATTACCTTGAAATGCAAAGGCTAAAATTGGATGCTGTGCCTTTTGGATGGACTGGCTGGTGTAGAGAGGGCTTTGTGGAGAAAGGATTTCTCGGCTCTGCGTGGCTCTGTGTAGTGTCCCCTCCCTCCCTTTACCGCCACAGCCAGCTTTGCCTTCATGGTACCCACAGTTCTCTGCGGTCCCTTTACCCATCTTGGTTTTAATTAGCTCTTTAATGCACCTTCATACGCACATCTCTTTCAAGGGCCCTTTCGTCTTTGACAAATTGTTTTTAATATTGTCTTGAAGTCAGTTCAGTCCACAGCCAAGAAGCCCCCATGGCCTTCATTTCTCATGAAAGGGCCCTTCAAGGGCCGAAGCCATAACAATAGCCCTGTTTATTGTTGCAGGACGGCAAAGACTACATTGTTCTTCCAATATCAGAGACTTTGAGCATGGAAGAAGATTCCGGACTCTCTCTGCCTACCTCACCTGTTTCCTGTATGGAGGAAGAGGAAGTGTGTGATCCCAAATTCCATTATGACAACACAGCAGGAATCAGGTACTGCATATGGCCGGCATCCCCGCAGGGGGCTTCAAGGCCACCTCCGGGGGGTGGGGGAGTGGAAGCGAGGTGCGTGAGAGGGGCCGCATGTAGCTGGCTTCCACAAGGACAGTGGTGGGGAGCTCTCTCCCATCTGAAACCCACGTGGCTGCTGCAGCTCTTCCTTCAGAATTCTAAGCCCCGCAGCTGCAAATAGCTGGAATGCCACTGTTCGTTAATCTCCAGAAAGAGAGAACAGTCTTACCAAGACATCTGTATTTAAATTGTCCCCATGTACACTTTTATTAATGGGAATTAGACGGCTTAGGAAAGATTCAGGAAGAAGGGGCTCTATGCATATATGAAAACACATTTATGGTTTTCTGGTGAGGAGACAGCAGGCCACGGGGCCGTGTCCTGAATTAGACTGGACACCACATCTCAGAAGTCTCTCTGGAGTCTGATTTCCAGCATTTTATTTGCATAATGGGACGTCTGGCCTTATTTAAAACACATGCGCTGCCATTCCGTCCGGATTTGCGCAGAGTTCTGCAGGCAGCTTCCTTTTTTCTCTCTCCCAGCACCTGCACATCAGGAAAGAGCTGATAGGATTTTCTATGATATATTTAAACCGCCTTGACTCAACCTGGGGCTGCTTCACTGTGGGTACCTTCCTCCTTGGACTGGAACCCTGGGGCGTGGACTCAGTCTGCCCTCCTGAGTGTGCAGGGACCCAGGGAGGGCAAGACTGTTTCCTGTGTTGGGCTGGCCAGGTTGCCACTGGTCGGGATGCTGAGGAGGCACCAGGGAGGGTCGGCGCCATGGAATCCTGCAGGGCAGCAGGGGCCCTACAAGGGGAGAGAAGGAGGCTCTGAAGGTTCAGATGCCACCAGAGAGCCACTCTTTGCATTTGTGTCAAGAGCAGTCAGCATTTTTGAAGGACTTTCTGTGCCTTATCAGATTTTGTCCACATGAGAACTCTGAATCAGGCAAGGTGGAGGTGATCTGTTTTGGATGGAGATGTTGAGCCTGAGGCTCAGCTTGATAACCCTGGGCAGTAGAAATTGTGGAAAGGTCCAGGCATTAGAGTCTCATAGAAGTGGGTGGGACTCCTGAGTCTGCCTCTCAGTTGCTGGGTGACTACGTAGCTAATTGTCTTAACCTCTTGCTTGGTTTTCTTATCTGTGAAATGAGACGAGGCCACTGGTGCTGTTTGAAAATGATTGTTTGAGCTGGGTGTAGTGGCCCACTCCACCTGTAATCCCAGTACTTGGGAGACTGAGGCAGGAGAATCACAGGTTTGAGATCCTCAGCAATTTAGTGAGATTCTCAGCAACCTGGTGAGACCCTGTTTCAAAACAAAAAAATAAAACTTGGTATGGTGGTGCATGCCTGTAATCCCAGTACTTGGGAGGCTGACACAGGAAGATCCTAGGTTCAAAGCCAGCCTTAGCAACTTGGTGATGCTCTTAGCAACTTAGCAACACCCTGTTTTCCAAATTAAAAAATAAAGATAGGGCTAGAGATGTGGCTCTGAGGTAGAATGCCCCTGGTCTCAATCCCTAGTAATTCAATCAATCAATCATGAAAAAGGCTGAGGGTAGAGCTCGGAGGTAGATTGTCCCTGAGTTCAATCCTCAGTACCAAATCAAAACAAAAAAATTTCAATTCTAAGTATCCCCCACCAAAACAAAAAAGAAAAGAAAAATGATTGTTAGAAGAATTAACATGATATAGTATATGTTTAAGTGCCTGGCACCTGAGAGCACTTAATAAAGGACAGCTATTAAGTAAGCTGCTCATCGTCACATCCTTGAGATGAACCCAGTCCCTCTGGTACCTAATCAGTGCTGTTTTCTCCTGTACCAAAGAAATGCTCTCAGAGAGATGGAGTACCAAGATGAGACTCTGGTTCCACTCCCATGTCTGCAAATTCCTAGTTCAAATCCATCTGGCCTCCTAACCTGCTCATTGCTCTTGCAACATAATTATTGCCTCTCCTTAATCGCAGCGCCATTGGCTGATGCCCTGTATCCCTGGTGATTCTGTGAGCAAGCAGAGTGGGGATCAGAGCTGCAGCCTCTTGGCTTGCTTGGGCACTTTGCATATGGTGCCGAATAAGAGATGAAGTCATGCTTGTGTAATGGAAGTGCCAAATGGGATGCTGAATCTAAAAAAAGGACTGCTAACATTTATCCCCAGAAGCGTGGACAAATGTGACACCATGCTCCCAGCACACGCCTGGCTCCTATTTTCTGTCTGCGAGTCTTGAATTGGTCCAGTCTAGTTTCTCTCTTAGCCAGCCATAAATCAAAAAAATAAAATGGAAATGAGAATCTTTTGTTTGCATCCCTTCCCAGCTCCCTGTACCTTTCTCCTTTTTTTATAAAAATAAAATTCAGGATTACCTTGTCACTGTCTGGGTTAAAAGAAAGGCAGAAGAGTGGCATCTGCAAACCTACACTTCATTGCAGGCATCCCATGTAGCTTTGCTTCTTTGGGCAAGGGTGTGACAAGGCCAGGTACCTCTTGGGAAACTTGTTCCATCCTCTTTTGCCTTTCCAGCCAAGCGGAATAGCTGAGTCTTTCTCACTTGCTTCCTCCTTCCAATTGTCAACCGTATCACATTATAAATAGAACTGGACAGAAACATCACAGTCAGAGCCAGACTCATGATTTGTTGTCCCTTTAAACTATTTCAAAAATATTTGTTCAGCATTTATTTAGAGAAGAGGCTGAGGAGTGTATGTGGGGGAGGTCCACTTGTGTCTAGACTTAGCTTCATCTCTAATTCCCTCTGTGGGTCAGCTCTAACCCCAGGTTTGCATGCTTTCGGCAAGAAAACACGTATTCATTGGACTCATCTCCCCTTGGGGGAAGTTTGGGGACCATCTGTGGTTGCATTGTCATTTCCTCTGGGAGTTTCATCCTTCTCTGAGCAGCTTATCAAAGATTTCCTTGCAGTTCTATCCCAGAGAAAGGCTTTGGTACATAGCATTTTCTTCATTTTGGTTCCTGGTTGGTAGTGATTAACTGCTCCTGGTAGATTGACACTGGGGACAGTTCACTGGCTAGATGCTCCTGGATTTGGCTGTGATATTAGACTGCTCAAAGTGGAACCGTCCTTTCTCGACGCTGGTTCTAGTCCATGCTTGCACCAACTCCCCACCCTGCCCTGCCACATGGTCAGAGTACACATGTGAAGGAGAACAGTGCTGTGCACACACTAGGTGCTTAAGAAAGATCCCAACAATCTTGTCTGCTCTTCTCTTCTTTCTTTTCCTTCCTGATACTCTTCTAGAGGAGCCAGTGTGGAGTCGGGGTGGGGAGGGAGAAAGGAACCCCACTGGGCTTTGGGATCTGCAAACCTAAGTTTGAGCCCTACTTCTACCCTTTATTAGCCCCCCCCCCCCCCGAGACCTGGCCTTTTCATCTTCAAATGGGAGATAATAAGAAGTCCTCTTTCATAGCATTGCAAGGAGCCGATGCCATAATATCTGTGAAAATGCTTCATCGACTGCGAAGGAGCTCGCCCCTTCTTAAATGACTGGGCTCGGGATTCAAGGGGCTGAAGGCAGCAGCATTGTCTCCCAAGCCCACCAATTCCAGTTGGTTCTACACTCAGATATCTCGGGAATCCACGCAATTCTCCAAACCCTGTGAGCATTCCCTTTCTTTAATCAGGCTCCCCTTCTTTCTCCTAGATAAATGCAATGTCCCCAAACTAGGCTCACTACCTCTGGTCTTCTCCTTCTCAATCCAGAGACAACTTTCTTTCTTTTTTTTTTTTTTTTTGCAGTACTGGGGATTGAACTCAGGGGCATTCTACCTCCGAGCTACACCCTCAGCCCTATTTTTTATTCTTTATTTTGAAATCGAGTCTCACTAAGTTGCGGAGTGCCTCACTAGGTAGCTGAGGCTGGCCGTGAACCGGATCCTCCAGTCTCAACCTCCCGAATGCTGGGATTACAAGCGTGCGCCACCACGCCCGGCTTCAATCCAGAGACAACTTTCTAAGGGGCATATCTGACCTTGTCAATCTCAGGATTAAAAATCCTTCCTAGCCAGGTGTGGTGGTGCACACCTGTAATCCTGGTACTTGAGAAGCTGAGACAGGAGGTTGCAGGTTGCAGGTTCAAGGCTAACCTCAGCAATTTAGGGATACCTTCAGCAACTTAGTGAGACCCTGTTTCAAAATTTTTTAAAAAAAGGGCTGGAGGTGTAGCTTGGAAGTAGAATGCCCCTGGGTTCAATCCTCAGACCCCCCCCCCTCCGTGCCAAAAAAAAATCCTTCATTGCTCCTCTTTGCCCTCCAAATAATAATCCAAGCATCCTAGTTGTTAACCCTTCTATGCCTCAATTTCCTCATCTGGAAAGTTAGGATGATAATTCCCATCCCTGGAGAGGTACCACTATGAAGATACCAGGAGGTGATGTTGGAAAGCATCCGGCCCAGGGCTTGGCATGCAGCGGATTCTCAGTAAGGGCCTCCTCACCAGGAGGAGAGTGCGATCTTATAGTGTTTGACAACAGCTGCTTTTAGGGACTGAACTTAGGAGAGGTGGGCTATGACTGTTCCCCATTGTGTCCTTTCTTGTGGATTTTCTTAAGTGGGACTCACTGGTAGACCTCTTTCTCTCCTCTGCAAGGGGAGGAACGAGTCTCATAGGGAAGCGGAGAGACAGCTCCCATTCTTCTCCTGTGCTCCAGAATCTTGCAGCATGTTCTAGAAGGCCACTTGTGATAGAAAGTAGATGGGGTAAAGAGTGAAGAGTGTGCTTGCAGTCCCCGTGGCCCTTCCTGTGAAAAGCATGTCCCTTCTCTCACTTTGGCTGTTTGTGGTTTTGCTAGAATCACCTGGACTCCCCCCCGAGCCAGGTATAGGAAGGAATATGCCCCGGGAGAGTTGATCTGCTGTCTGGCACATTCTGGAGGAAACTGGCAACCTTTAAAATTCAAGAGAGGAAAACATACCAGGCATAGTGGTACACGCCTGTAATCCCAGTACTTGGGAGGCTGAGACAGGAGGATGGCAGGTTTGAGACCAGCTTCAGCAACATAGTGAGACCTTGTTTCAAAATAAAAAATAAAAAGGGCTGGGAGTGTAGCTCAGAAGTGAAATATCCCTGGGTTCAACTCAGAAAGAGAGAGAGAGAGAGAGACAGACAGACAGACAGACAGACAGACAGACACACAGACACACAGACACACAGACAGACACACAGAGAGGGATGGATGCATGCTTTGGTTACTAGGGCATTACTCTTCCTACCAACACTAGGCCCAGCGATTGCCCTGCCATTCATCATCTCAGTTTTCTGTGGACTAGGGAGGGTGGCTGTGATCAACACTTTTTAAAAAAAAATGGGGCAACATTTAAAAAGGCACGGAAACATTATGGCTTTCTCAACTTTATGTAGTCAGTGATTGACTCTGAAATAAACAAATATCTTGAGACTCTCAAGCTACTGCCCTTTCCTGAGACAAGCCACCTTCCCCTCCGTACTCTAGATCTCTGTCAGGTAGAAGAAAGGGGTTTTCTCCCAATTACAACTGAGTTACTATCCTGCAGGGAGACCTACAGTGTTTCCTCCGCCCATGTTGTTCTGTGAGCATTACCCAGAACAATTTTCTAGGATGTGGCTGGCAAGATGTAAAATACTCGGGAATATATCCGGAGCTCAATGAAGGAACTGTATATAGCCAGGGGGCCCAGGAGAAGGGAGCTGATCACTCAGTCTGCTTCTGTTGTCTTGAGTCCAGCACTGGACCTCAGAAGCAAGATTCAAAGGAACAGGGCCTCCTCTAGGCTCCTTAGTTATATTATACTTTTAAATGGACTTTCACAGGAAATTAAGCTTTCAATGTGTGCTAGCAAAGAAAGATTTTGTTTTGTTTTGTTTTTCTTGTTCCAAAGGATGTTTTGAAGGTTGCTATTAAACTTGCGGTTGAAAGATAATGAACTTAGGTATCACTTGTGGTATCTGCAGCCAAATATACCACCGCTCAAATATAAATATTTGTTCTTTTGCAGTCAGTATCTGCAGAACAGTAAGCGAAAGAGCCGCCCAGTAAGTGTAAAAACATTTGAAGATATCCCATTGGAAGAACCAGAAGTAAAAGTAATCCCAGATGTAAGTACATCTTTTAAAAATAGTCTTAGAAATAATACCAAGGATGAAACACTAGCTAGATAAATATTAGCCTAAGCATTAGAGTCTTGGGGCCTTATTATAAGATTGTCCTTGAGAGAATGTGTCATTATGGAATGGAACTTGGGTTTTTCCATAAGAGAATTGCCTGGTCCAAGGTTCAAGATAGTCTAGCTTTATGCTTAATTTCACAGAAGTACAAGTGGATCATTGTGAAAAAAAGGAATGGAAACAGGAATCCTGGGCTTCTTTCCTACATTTTCTTTTCTCCCTAGCCTAGGTCTATTTCTAAGAAGTAGTTGCTTCCCTTTGTAGCTTGTGCAGTTTCTGGTTGTAATACCTTTATCTTCCTTGGCATTTGGGGACATTGTCTGATAGGTGGGTTACGAAATTAGTCTAATTGAATAGGTAGTCAGTATATGCACTCAATCAACTCTGCCATCTCATTGTCTCTTAAAAAGGACAACCAGACGGACAGTGGTATGGTTCTTGCATCAGAAGAACTGAAAACTTTGGAAGACAGAACCAAATTAGCTCCATCTTTTAGGTAAGACTCACCCAGATTTAACAAAAAGGCAATTTTCAATAGGTATTTTTGGAAGGGACTTAGTACTTTCAATAAAAGTGTAGTTTTCCCTTTTTGTGCCCTTGATGGTGGGGGGAATTAGTAACCTAACAAAGAACTGACACAAACCAAGCAATGAAATTAAGTGACAAGTCTACAAAATATCTGAAATGAAAGCCAGGTGCGGTAGTGTACACCTGTAATCATCCCAGTACTTGGGAGACTGAGACAGGAGGATTACGGGTTTGAGGACAGCCTTAGCAACTTAAGCAAGATTCTCAGGAACTCAGTGAGACTCTGAAAATAAAGTATTTGGTCAAATTCTATGTCCAAATTTATGAGTACTGGGAAGTTTTTGAGCATATTTACTATGGTGAGTGGTTTATATGGTACTGGCCATATTACAAAGAGGTCATTGGATGTAATCCCTAAGACTATCAATATGATTAAAATCTTCATGGAATTTGAAGAATTTTCAAGCCAGGATATACATGGATGCATCAGTGCTTAAGAAGTATAGTATGTAAATAGATACTTACCCATTTATTTAAGGTATTTAAATGTTATTATATGAATTATTAAGTATATGTGGAGAAAACATTAAATTTTTGTTTTGAATATAATCTCCCCCACATGGTCCAGTAGGAATTTATTGTTGCTTTGAATAAATATACCTGCTTTTAACATTAAAAATTCATGAAAACCTATAAGAATAACAGATATTTATTTGCTAGAGGGCTTATTCTATGTAGGAATAGAAAAGATTTGATCTACATATAAAGTAACTGTTGGGCTGGGGATGTAGCTCAGTGGTAAAGTACTTGCCTAGCATTAACAAGGCCCTGGGTTCAATCCCCAGCACTTCAAAAATAAAATAAATAAAGTAGCTATTATTTGAAATGGGAATGCCCATGGGCTTTTGAGTAAAACTTATGTGATGATGATGATGATGATGACGATGATGATGATTATAAAAAAATGTGTCATTGTGTGATTTTCTTGTAATGCCCAGTAAGAAACTGAGAGCCAATCATATTTTTTGTTCACTGGTTCAAAACATATTTATTCAGCAACAACTATGTGCCAAGCACCTTGCCATTGCTTGAGATGCTTAAACTAGTTTTATTTGGGTTGGATTTACAGGCAAATTATATCTCTAATTCTTTGAAATAACTTAAATCATATATGAGCACAGTTAATAAAATACTTTGTGGTTTTGAACATGTATAATTAGGGTAAAACATCTACTAAGGAAAAAAGATTCCTTAGAATGGCTTGGCAAAGTGTAAATTCTGAAGTTTTAGGTCAACACAATCTCCATCTTTAGCTTTGACATGATTACTTTACTATGCCACTGGGAACATTCCCCGGTCGCTGCTGAGTGATCAGGTCCTCAATCTGTCCATGGAATGTAGTTTTGATGAGTAAAAAGTAGTTTTTGACATGTCTGACCTGATTGCACACATGCTTTAAGTTATTCAAGTTTAAAGTTGCTTTAAGAACTTTATTCACACCCTACACGTGCCTTGTAGTCTCCTAATTGACAGAATGGGGAAGGCACAAGTGAACTTTCAAAACATCTCAATTTCCCTTAATATCATGAAAGAGGCCTGATGGCTGCTATCATTGTATACAAACTCGTCAATCTGCAGGGCTGTAAAAATGTTCCATTGGCTGGAGAGTTTGCATCACTCGGCAGAACTGCCTTTCATCTCGTCCCAGGCTTGAGAGACTTGGACCTGAATAAGAGGACTTATCTGCAACTACTAATTCGTGCTAGTACCTGAAAATAGACATTGCCTAAGTAAACCAGATATGCTGATTAACAACTGGGACCCATAGGGAGCTGGCGTCTCCAGGGAGATTATGGTCCACATGGAGCTGGGAATGGGGTTAGGGTGAAAAGCCAAAGAGCTGTCTTCTCTCTTCCAACTCATGTGCTTGTTATTTCTTCCATAGTGGAATGATGTCCAGCAAAAGCAGGGAGTCCGTGACATCTGAAGGCTCCAACCAGACCAGTGGCTACCAGTCCGGCTATCACTCCGACGACACGGACACCACTGCGTACTCCAGTGAAGAGGCAGGACTTTTAAAGCTGGTGGAGGTTGGAATGCAAGCTGGCAGCACAGCCCAAATTCTCCAGCCTGACTCTGGGACCACTTTGAGCTCTCCTCCTGTTTAAAAGGAGGTTCCCACATCCCCCCACGCCTGGAAATCACACGAGAGGTGCTGCTCAGATTTTCAAGTGTCCTTCTTTCCACTACCAGGAAGTAGCCACATTTGATTTTCATTTCAGAGAAAGGACCTGGGAGGACTGCAGGGAGTCAGTCCTCTAGGCATTTCCTGAGAAGTTGCTTGTGACCCAAGAATGTGTTTGTGTCTTCTCCCGGTGTTGACCTTATTCTCTTTTTCATTCATTTAAAAGCATGTGTAAAGCACCCTACTGTGGGTCTCACCAAGGGTTAGAGCAAAGGACCTTCAAGGAATGGCTCCATCCTCAAAGAAGTAGCAATACCTGGGGAGAGGGCACCTCTGTAAAACCAGAACATAAACCAGGCAATGGAAGTGCTTTGTGTTGCGGATGGGAAAGATTTGCAGGGCTGAGTCCCACCTAAGAGGCTTTGTTGAGCATATGGGCTGTGAGCCAAGTCTGAAGTGTGGGATTTGGTTGATAGAAGGGAAAAGGTGGGCTGGCTTGGGGAGTGCACCAGAGCCTGCAGACGCATTGTGCTGGCTCCGGGAGGTGGGCATGTCGCCTCTTAGGAAATGTAAAGGTTTCAGGCAAGGTTTCTGGTTTTAGAAGGTTGCGTGCTCTTCGCAGTTGGGCTGAAGGCGAGTTCCTTGTGCTGTTTCCGACTCCTAATGAGAGTTCCTTCCGGACCCTGACGTGTCTCCTGGCTGAGCCCCAGGAAGGAAATGATGCAGCTCTGGTTGCCTGTCTCCCAGGCTGATCCTTTATTCAGAGATCCGCAAATAAAGGACATTCAGCCCCAGGCTCCCTGTCGTGTGGAAGAGTTCTGACTGTACAGACCAGCTCCTGGTTTCTTCTGGATGAATTCCCTCATATCTATCCTGATGTGCAATGTCCGAGACTGAATGCAGTAGGCTCTGTGTCCAGCTGTGGTGGCAAAGCTCCAGGAATGATTTTACCCTTTTGTTCTACCCCAACCTATTCTCTCCCACCAACCGGCCAATATTGTAGTTATTTGGCTTCTACGCTCCAGAAAACCTGATTCGGTTTGTTCACTCACCGAATGATTATTAGCCAGATTCCAAAATTACCCTTATAATCAAAGTTATAACAACATCTATTGTATTATTTAGACTTTTAACACATAAAGCTATTTCTACTGGGTTTTTGCCCTTGTTCTTTCCTTTTGTAAGAAAGAAAGTATATTTTCATTTGGTACCATAGTGTGAGATGCTGGGAATATTGACTATAAAACATGCTATGGCACATATATTTATAGTCTGTTATGTAGAACAAATGTAATATATTAAAGCCTTATGTTATATATAATGAACTTTGCACTATTCACATTTTGTATCAGTGTTATGTAGCATAACAAAGGTTTTGATGCCTTTAGCAACTGATGTCATTTTATTGAAGAAAAACAAAACAAAACACTGAAAACCTTGAAGGAACCCTTTCACAAGACTGCATTACTCTACCTATCATTTCTCTCATTACTAATCAGAGAAGGAATCAGACACACTGTGGTTGTTTTTCATTTTTACTTATTCCCTTATTCTTCTTATAAAGAATATTTTCACAAAATATTTATATACTTTATAAGCCAATAAATGTTTTCATAGTAAAAAATATAATGGCAAAATATCATCACAGCTATTTTGAGGATAAAAACTCCTGGTTTCAGGTGCAATTGTTTCTTCCTCTTTTTCAGTGTACAAATAATCCACAACACAAACACATTCTTGTCACTTTCTGAGCTCTTTTGAGATTGTCAGCACATGGACTGAGAGACACATGATTCCATGACCCTCCAGTGAATCCCAAGTCTGGGAGAACAGCCAACCTCAAAACTCAGGGGGTGAGAGATCCCACGACAGGTGGCCAGAGCTCAGGGGAACGTGGAGCAGATGCATGGTCTCCAGCAGTCTTTTACTCTGTACTTACAGTAAGAACATCAACATCCCGTCCATTATTGCAATATTGAATGATTACTCTTTTTTTTTTTTGCAGTACTAGGGATTGAACTCAGGGGCATTCTACCCTCTGAGCTATACTCCCAGCCCTATTTTTTATTCTTTATTTTGAAACACGGTCTCACTAAGTTGCGGAGTGCCTCACTAGGTAGCTGAGGCTGGCCGCGAACCTGGGTCCTCCAGTCTCAGCCTCCCGAATGCTGGGATTACAAGCGTGCACC
The DNA here is from genome assembly GCA_004027655.1 of Graphiurus murinus. Taxonomy (NCBI): domain Eukaryota; kingdom Metazoa; phylum Chordata; class Mammalia; order Rodentia; family Gliridae; genus Graphiurus; species Graphiurus murinus. Next base: position 118,507 of record PVLC010001186.1, on the reverse strand, counting down.
ACCACAACCAGCTGAATGATTACTCTTGCCTGAATCCACTGAGCATGATTGTTTAACAAATCATCAGTACCAATAAATAATCCTACCTTTTGTGTTTTTTTTTTAATACAAGATTTTGAAATTTTTAGTTAAATAGGCCTTTGTTTTTTTTCATGGCTTCTGTGTATTTTATCTCAAGGGAATTTTTTCCTAATTCTAAAATGACCTTAGAGTCTAACTTTTTTTCTTTTATTGTATTTAATTCCATTCGGGATTTATTTTCATACATGGAGCTGTCATTGGGACAAGGGCTCTGAGGAGATGGAACTCAACCCAGGCCATGAGGATTTTTGACATTGTCACAGAAATTTCAGGATGGGTCACAGTGAGGCACAGACTGATTTAATTGAGAGAAGGAAAGAAGTGCACACTCTGAGACACAGGACAGAGTATGGTTGTGGAAGGGAAACGAACTGGCTACATCTTAGCTGCATGCAAAATCTATAGTTCAGGGACATGACCTAAGAAGAGGTTTCTGCTTTCCCTTTTGTCAAACATTAGATATACTAATTATTACACCCCTGGGGGGTATTTTCTTCTTTGCACTTGATAAAAAAAAAAATTGAATAATTTCCCCATCAGGGCATGTTGTTGTTTTGTTTTGTGAACTTAAAAAGTGTACCGCATCGATGTAACATTGAGAGTCTGATGGAAAGTCTGACACACAGATGAAGGAATCAGATGACCCAAGATGAAGTCTAATCACTGATTTAGTTGTGTTTATGTGGAAGTGAACTTCAAATCTGGACTTTTAATCATGGCCACTTTTGTTTTGTCCTTTTGTCCATCATGTCTCCTTTCAACCTTATGTTGAAGTGACATACTGTCATTTTTTTTCCCCCAAGCAGATTGTCAACCATCGTGGCATCAATGATAGCACCATTGATGAAACAGACCTCTTTTCCCTGTGGTTGGAGCAATCTCTGTATTGTATTATTTCTCACTTCCTGTCATCTCACTAAGACATTCTGCACAACTTGATGATGTTGGGAAGATGGCTGTGCATGTGTGTGGTTCCTAGGGATAGCATTTGACAGTTTGGACAACTGACTGGGATTAGTGAATTAGGGTCTTCCTCCAAACTTCCTTAAACTAGGGATTAGGTTGATCCTAAAAACAGTTTCTCATCTGTCCTAGTTATTAAGGCCTCTTCCAGTAAATGAATGAAAGAAAAGTCTAGGTTATTGAGGATGAAAAAGACCTCATATAAAAACACAGGATTTTCTTCACTTTAGGAAAAAGAAAAGATTTTGTTTCTCCTAAGTGGCTCTTGGCATGGTCTCCAAAGTCAGGAATTTGGATTCTGCTGAAACTTCACACTTTATTAAGAACTGCTTTCCGCACCCTGGGCAGAATGACTAGGGGAGAGGTTTGGCCTTCTCCTTCCTCTCTGTCTTCATTATGTCTTCTTCTTAGCCCCCTTTTTTCTCTCCTCACTTGCCCCTGTAATGGAGAAAGCACTGTGGCTTTTTAAAGAGCTTTCTGCATGGCCTTATTTTCAAAGCTTTAATTGGAGGCATTTGGTGTGTTTCAGGCAAGGCCACATTCTCCCCTGAGCTTGTGCCCTGCCTCTCTCCTTGGCTCCCTTCACTTCTCCCTCCCCTCAAAGTCCTCCACCTCTCCACCTTCCTCTTCTCTTTGCATCTCACCCCAAGCAGCCTCCATAGCATCACAGGGGAGGGGGGTTGTGGGGGTGTTTCATTTTCTTACCCCTGAACTAGGTTTGCCTATCCATGCACATTCCTTTCTCTTCTTCAATGAAAGGGGAAAAAAGCCAAGTAAAAACCTCAATCCCACAACTTTGTAGTTGCTAACTTAATCCAATTTTCCTGTCTCCTTTTGGTGTGTCTTTCTTTCTAACTCTGACTCAGATATTTATCATCGGATGATAAAATATAGGAAAGGTCAGAATGCTAAAGTCTTTGGAGGACAAAAAGCTTTTCCTACACATCTTCTTACATTTGCATGTCCCTTTTCCTTTAGGGGCAGTAGGTATGTTCACCAATTCTTGGGTAGGCAGTGAGCACAGCCTAAAAGGGGTCCCAACCTGTTTTTATAAAATTGCTTTTTTAAAGTGAATCTTCCACCTTAAGGGTTAGACATAAATTAAAAATATGTATAGTTTTTTGTTGTTGTTGGAAAGCAGTTTTAAGTCCAATTCTTGGAAAGGTTGCAGAATGCTCCTAGATGATAAAATAAAATTGTTTACTCTGATTTTGAGTGGCATGAAGAGAAGTGGTGCAATCTGGGAGGAGCAGCCCAGAAAGAACTTTAATAGCTAGGTTGGCCTGAAGTTCTGGAGCTTAAGTAGTAGAACATACCAGCCCCAGAAGAAATCTGACTCAGAGATAAGGGCTTGGAGTCAGGAAAATGTATCCCAATGAAAACTCCTGATAAGACAAGGATTGCAGTAAACTGTGATCGACATAAAGTGAATGGTAGTGAGAAGACATCGAATTGTACCTTAGATTCTTCTTTATGACACATGATTTTTATGTAACTTTTTGGTACCTCTAAAACAACATCAAATTGAGTGGTTTTGCTAAGGTTTCTTTTTTAGTTTTAAAGTAAAAGAATGAAGAGAAAATATGTAGCTTATTTTTTTTATTTGGCCTCACCTATTGTTTATATCAAGTACATATAATAGTGTAGTTGCCAAAAACTGGTGATAGCATCCCCTCTCAGCCTAGTTGTTTGAATCTTTCAACTTTTATATTAATTGCAATAGAAAAGGGGCAGGAAATAAGAAAACTGACTTTTCTCTAGTTTTTGTTCTGTTTATTCTTGCTTTTGGGGGGGGAGTAATATTTTGGGACATATCTTAGTCTGCTTTCTCTTACTATAACTAAATACCACAGACTGGGGAATTTATAAGGAAGAGAGATTTACTTGCTCATTCCATGATTCAGGAGGTCAAGAAGTCCATTGTTAAAGTGTCAGCGTCTGGTGAGGGCCTCGCTCCATCATAATGTCGTGGGGGGCATCACATGGGGAGGCAGAGCAAGTATGCTAGCACGGTTGTCTTCCTTTTCCCATGAAGCCACTAATGCCATGGTGGGAGCCCCACTCTCCTGACCTCCTCTAGCCCTAATTACCTCCCCTAAGCCTCACCTCCAAATATCATCAACATATGACTTTGGGGATTAATTTTCTAATAAATGAAATTTGGGGGTGCATCCTGTAGCAGGAGAGTAGGTTGAGTTCTTCAGTTAAAGGCCCTCTCACAGTGTCTGACCCTGGGTGGACATTTGGCTCACAGGATATGTGGGTCATGAACTGACTCACAGGAGTCCTCTGAACTAGTGCTATGAGGAGACACTGAAGGGGATCCTGGGCTATCCTTGGGGGTCCCTTTGAGCTCAAATGCCTGATCCCGACAAAGAGGATTAAAAACATTCCACATTCCATTTATTCTGGGAATGAAAACCCAGATAAAAGCAGAGAATTCGGTCCAGATATAAGGTAAACAGAAATAGCCTATAGCTAACCATTCTTCAGGTTAACAAGAAAACTGGCAGACAGTGTCTTGCAGTGCATACTGGGGAAAAGCAAGGCCTCCCAGCAAAATCAAGTGCCAAAGAGTCAGCCCTTAGCACTAAACTTTAAATAAGTAATTTTTATGTTTATATTTGCCTATATCTATAAAATACTTGTGATGTGCCAGATATTCTTTTAAAAAGTTTATTATTATTAACTAATTTTAAGAAATAGGAACCCTAAGCTGGGCGTGGTGGTTCATGCCTGTAGTCCTAGTACTTAGGAGGCTGAGACTGGAGGGTTGCAGTTTCCAGGCCAGCCTCAGCATCTTAGTAAGACCTTATTTAAAGAAAGAAAGAAAGAAAGAAAGAAAGAAAGAAAGAAAGAAAGAAAAAAGAAAGAAGGAAAGAAAGAAAAGAAGAAAGAGAAAAAATAAATAGGAACCCTAAATCAAGATGTAAGCATCACACAGACAGGTGGGTAAGGCAGGGAAAGATACACAAAAGGACTCTTGTGAATAGTTTCCACAAGTGCTAGTTAAGGATTTACTATGTGGCGCACATCCTGCAGGTAGTGGTCCAAGTTATTTCCTTAGTTGCATAGGTTAAGAGTTAATGATGGAATCAAAGAAAGAAGGAACTCTTCTCTCGTTCCAGAGCGCTCTGTGTGTCTTTATGACCTCACCTTAACAAAATGAGCACAGTGTCCTTATTACCTCAATCATTCTCTATTCAGCCATTTCTGACGGAGTTCAGGAATCACGGAAGGGATTATAATGCATAGATGCACCTTGCCTGATTTAGCATCAGGAAACATGTGAGAACAACCAGGTAAGAGCCTTCTTGCTGAAGGCGAAAGGACTCAGGCTTATCTTTGTTTCATATCATGTTGCAAGATTTGCATTTCACTTGTAAAAGCAAGATGTGATTCTGATAGTGCTCCAAAAGAACTCCTTGTTGGCAGGCAATGAATGACAACACAGAAGAAATCTTTGGTGTTGTAGTAACATTGTAGCTGAGCATGGTGACAAACACCTGTAATCCCAGTATTTGGGAGGCTGAGACAGTAGGATCCCAGGTTCAAGATCGGCCTCAGCAACTTAGTGAGGCCCTCAGCAACTCAGTGAGAACCTGCTTAAAAATAAATAAGTAAAGAAATAAAATAGGGCTAGAGGTGTAGCTCAGAGGTAGAATATCCCTAGACTCAATCCTTAGTACCAATTTAAAAAAGAAAAAAAAAAGAAATAAAGAGTAATACTGTGTCATCTTTTATGCTATGGTTTTATGTTTTAAACTTTTCCAGTGGATGAAAATCCAGAATAAAGAATAAATTCTATTAGTTTTACTAGGAATTTTTCAATAGAAATTGTTACATATAATAATTTCCCCTTGGGCATTTCAAAATACTATCAGGTACATGAAACATTTCCTAAATAAATCTATTTTGCAAAATGAAGTATACTTCTGTATAAATGCCTTGAGAATCTTTTAAGTGCCATGTACTTGGAGTTTTCCTTCGATTCATCACTGTGGGTAGACCATACAGAGCTGTGCTTTCCCCCGTGCTGCCTTGTCTAATATGGTTGGCAAATAACCTTGAGGATCTGTAATGAAGAGAGAAGAAAGGATCCTCCTTTTTCTCTTATCATCTTATTCATTAGTGAATTTCAGAATTCTGCCCAGCTTTAGTTCTTATAGGTTTTTGTACTGAAGAGGAGCTCATTGCTATTTAGACAGAGGAGCAAGACACAAGGATGTCATGCCAGAATCCATTCCAGAGTCAGATCTTACAGAATGGTTAATAATGCTCACTTAGAAATGCCCTGGTGAGTATTAATTTTGAGTGTAATAGAACTTTTAGATAAGGATACACTGTGGATTTAACTTCCATTAAGCTTCTTTATTTCATGGTGATGAACACTTAAATAGCTCTCTGGTCCCTCAGTCCTGAGCAGCTCAAAGGGTGAACTAGCATTGACCATCTAAAATGTGTCAAGCATTAAGCCTTATATATTATTTCACTAAATCCTTGCAATGGGCCCTTGAGTTAGGTGCTATTACTAGCAGATAAAGATCAGCAGTTAAAATTTGAAGCCTATGCAAGGTTATGCTAGGACTGAATCTAGTCTACCAAGGACCATAGGCACATGTTCTCATTTTGAGATAAGAACCAGGATGGGATCTTCTTTCTTGATGGAAAGCAGTGAGCTGAGTCATCTTATAATAAATCAACCAACCACACAAAAGGTACATGTTAAGGTGACCTGGTACCATTAATATCTTAGCATGTATTGGTTTTAGCATTCCCATCCTTAGGACAGTTTTATCTATACAATAAACCTACTAGGCAATGACTAAGCATTAAAAAACTCAGCATCATAATAAACATCTAACTTCCAAAGTAAAGAAAGTGTATTACTTACTAGCTGTGTGGCCTTGGGAAAGTTATTTAAACTCTTTGAGCCTTATATTCTTCATCTGGATGAGGATTAAATGAGATGGAACATACTACCTGATAGGTGGAAGGTATTCGTAAACATTAGCTATTATTATATTCTAATGCTGTTGTTGTTGGTAGTGAAGTTAGGTACATTTATATATATATATATATATATATATATATATATATATAATTTTTTTGTGGTACTGGGGATTGAACTCAGCATTCCACAACTTAGTGAGACCCTGTTTCAAAATAAAGGGTACATTTATATTTTATTGAGTAACAGTTTTCAGAGACTGTTTGTTAACTGACCATTGACCAACTGGCTGGAAGCCTTCAACAAAGTGTCCTGCTTTTCCTGGTCCATTTGATTTACAGACTTGTACAAAGACTTTCACAGCAGGAAGAACAGGCCTCTTGATGATGCATCCCTAGGAAGACTATACTGTGATAGACAAGATTCAGAAAGGGCTCCCTGGTCAGGTTTGAAAATTGAATCAAAAAGTTAATTTGACTTTCTGCATGAACTGTGGGATGAAATATTATGGCTTTGCAATAGCTTTAAATTGTTTAACAAATAAACACCAGCTTGACAAAAGCTAACTAGTCAATGATCAATTTACTCAGTTTTTTAGGTGGCAAATTTGATATGACTAACATATCAAATTAAATTTATTAATGAACCCAAATCCTTAAGAATTACTTATAAAGTTTATAGTAATCTGTAATGAAGGTTTCTGTGAAGTTTTCATATACTCATTTTTACTCTGTCTTCAATACATAGTTTTATGAAAAGTTCATTTTTTAAAAGTTGAGGGACATAGGCTTACACCTCCCATGAATATATTTAATCACTTTCAATGAATCATTCAAATTTATCAATTTCAGCATAAGATTACATTACATATTTGACACTAGTATAAAAATATTGTGAAAGGATCCACACTAACCACTCAGTACGAAATGTTGATTTTTTTCTCATCAATTGCTCAAAATGAAAAATTAAGGTTTATATGATAGTTGAAGCATCCTTGAAAAAATTCTAAAAGTGTCCAAATACTAAAAATATAAAATTTTTACATCCAAAAGGAATGGGAAGAAGTGGAAAATGATTAGAGCACTTCCATTGCTGGAAATTTTTTTTGCCCATTTTGTTCTTGGCTTTATCTCTAGCACCTAGAACAGCGCCGGACACTAGTATGCACTGGATAATTAACTTGGGAATATAGTGACAAAAATCAGTCAATCGATGAGAAGAATCTTGGCCAATTAGCTCTTGATAAGTTGATTTTTGTCATTCTAACCTGCTGTTCTTTATACCAGCAAGTACAAAAATCCTCAGAGGCTTTTGTTGATTGTATTTTCAGGATATGCTGGGTTTTCCAAAGAGGTGAGGGAAATTGTAAGCTGTCTATCTAGATAAGCATGTCAAGGCCAGGCAGGAAGTTGTCTGGCCGTCTCCACGCTGCTCAAACCCACTTAGACTCTGACACTTCTTGTAACCTCATTGAAGAGGTGACAGTGAGCTCAATGTACCTACAGAGTTGTCTTAACCTAAGGAATGGCTGGGAAACTCACAGGGCCACGTGAGAGCCATAAATAGAAGCCACGAGAGTGGCAGACAGGGGAAGCTGCCGGCAGATGGGCATCACCCACCCTGTCCTTCTTGCCTCTTGCAGTCTCCCCACGCTGAGTCACTTAGAACTCTTGTGTAAGGATGTTGGAGAGGAGTCGGGCATGTAAAGAGCTAAGGAATCAGGGGGCAGCTGGACAAGGAGGCTTCCAAGGTCTCTTGCACTGCAGTAGAGACCAAGAGTCTGGGTTCTTAGTGAGACACCTGTGTTTGGATCCTGGCTCCCCTATTCCCTAGCTGTGTAATTATGTGCAAGTTATTCCCCCTTTCTCTGATTTAGTTTCCTCATTCATAAAGTGGAGATAAGAATAATACTGATCTCATAACATTATTGTAAAGATTAAATATAGTAATGGATGTAAAATGCTAAGTATAGTATCTGGCATATAATAAACACTCATCCCAATCAATTATGACAATCAGTATTTCAGTCTCAGAAGGTTGAAGAGCTCACCAAGTTCTTCTGAGCGCAGGAAAGTTACTTTTTGTTGTTGTTGTTTTCAAAATAGCTGCTTCCACAGATGACGCCCAGATATATACACGCGCTTCAGTCTTTGCCCTGCCCTCCAGACTTCTGCTTTGTTTGGGGGCCCAGGCGGAATGGAGACAGGAAGAGGAGCTGAGACACGGGGGATGAGGAGCTGGAGTCACAGGCTGGAAAGCGACAGCAGCGCCTCGCAGGCCCCCCAGCTCCTGGACTCTTCACTCAGGGACACATTTCCTGCTCTTTGCATTCTGCTCCCCTCCCCGCAAGGGTTTCTTAAGGTCTGTAGCGGAATTGTTAGAACCCAAGGCGTGGTGAGCTTTCGGTGACTGTCAAGGCTCAGAAACTCCCTAGCCTTGAGAAAATTGTGTGTGGGCAAGCTGGCTCCCCCGCTGGGCCTCCCTGGCCATCATGGTAAAAGGGAACATTGACTTTGCTTCCTCCTGGGTAGGAAAGGCTTAGGCAGCTGGTGAGTTAAAGGGCAAAGACATAGCCTTTGAACACAAGAGTCCTTCCACAGCTCCCTAGGAAAAGCGAAGACTTCACTTGGACTGTGACTGAAGGTGCCCCATAATCCCCTGGGATTTGCACATGCAAGCCCCATGTTGTGTGAAGGTTGGCACAGGAAATGTTGCTCACCTTGGGAAACAAACTGATCTGAGGTCATTGCGGTCCAGACCTTCAACCTTTGAAAGGTTTATGGAGGACAGAAGGCAGGGATGAATCTCCCCTCTTGGCTGTGACCTCCTTCCCCCTACTTCAGGTTGGGACCCTGTTCAGGCCCCTCCTCTGGCCTGTAGACTGATTAGGCCCCAGGAGGTTTTCCTGGGGTCACTTGGAAACTGCACAGGCCCTGGAACATATGGCGCTGATAAGGATCTCACGCTCCAAGATAAGGAGCTGTTTCAGGGAATCTGAGGAAGCCCGGGTTTGTTTCCATAAAGCTGGACAATGTAAAGTGTAATCCCTACACAGATGTAATTAGCTGTTAAGCATATTAAGGTTGTGAGGAGGGGGTGCTCTGCTGACTCATAAATCACTGTGGGCCCACCCCAGGGGAGCCGAGGAGGGCAGGTATCTTTTCCTGCTAGATTGTTAGAGTGGCACCTGATGATGGATTAGGAGGCTGAATTTACTGTAGTTGCAGAAACTGCTGGGCTGTTAGGGAAGCGGGACCTGGGGGTGTCACCGCTGTGAACCAAGGGCCCCTGGGTCTTCGGTTTCCACAATGAAGGAGGTGTTGAAGAAGTATATAAAGGCCCAATATGGCAGCTGGCTTGCTTAGTGCTTTTCTGCAAACTTGGGGATGTTCGGTTGCCTAGGAGGGCTAGGCGATCTTGGTGAAGGCTGCTTGTCCTCCACAGCTGCCAGCTAGAAGCCAGGCAACGACATTAAAGCTGTAGTTTTGTGTGGGGTTAGCATTCTATCAGAAGGAAGGAGACTAAGTCTCATTTTTGGCCAAGTAAACTACTCAGTGGCCCTCACCTCCTGTGCTGCTGGCACTTAGATACTACTTTCTTGAGTTAATATCAATTAACAACAACAATAATTATTATTAAGAGTTTATTTACTCTGTGCTAGGCAGAGTACTAACACACACACACACACACACACACACACACACACACACACACTGTTCTCTGATGTACTTCTCACAACTCTATGAGCTAGGTTCTAATGTTATTGACAATTTATAGATGAAGAAACTGAGATTTAAATAGGTTAACTTATTTGTCTAAAGTTATACAGTTAGTAAGTAGTAAATCTAGGTTTAGGCCCGAAAAGCCGATTCTAGAACTTGGCTCATAACAAATAATTGAGGTCTCCGTAGTAGGATCTCTCAATAAGCCTCTTGGAGAATTCTGTAATTCCTCAGACTCCAACTGACATCAAGATCAACCACGAATGAATTAGGAAGGTCTTCTCTCTGTCCACTTTGCCTGGTCTAGAGGGATCTTTTGAAACTCACTGTTTTTTTTTTTTTTTTTTTGTCATAGTTAATGTTCTGTTATCTGAGAACTTTTTGAGATGGTGAAAGGATAGAAAGGCAGTGAAAAACACTTGCAATAGGATTTCTTTAGTTTTATAGGGTTGGGACTTTTCAAGCAAATAAGCAACAGCTGGGACGGGATAATGGGAGATTGTTGCAAGTTAAAGTTGGGGATTTGTAAGTAAAATCTTGAGCAAGGCTTTTTCCTCAGAACTGGCCAGTCAGCACTACAAATGGAAAGGCTCTCTGGAGTTTGCATTTGCACACTTGAGCAACACAAGATGCTTCGGGGTGTGTGGTTTGCACGCTACCTTCTTCAAGTTGACATTCTCTTTGTCTTCTGGTCTTTTGCAGGCATCTTCCATTCAGGAATATGCAAACGCTAAAAAATGTTTACTCTGCAAATCCAATTCACCTCAAAGACAAATTGTGACATCACAGCTCTCTTGAAGATGCTAGATAGATCTTCCATTCACTGACATGTAATGGAAAATTTCCAGAAACCGAATCACTCTAAGTGGCAGCTTTAATGATTTCTCTTAAGTGGCAAGAAATTCTCCCAGGAACTTAATTAAAAGTTAGTCTTCGGCTACTGCTGGCCTTTGCAACCTACTAGGGTTCTTAGTCCACAAGAATCAGGCTTGTATCATAAAGCTCTCAGTCTGTATGGAGATAGTATGACCATCTTGAACTTTTAACACACCAGATGGTGGGGTTTGTGCAGTAGATGTCGGATGTCAGGAAAGCCCATGGCTTTGTGACCCGTGAGGACGAGGTCGGACTGGGACAAGGAGTACCCAGGTCAGCCAGGCTATGGTGGAGGGCAAACACAGCTCACTTCATATCTTATCAATTGCCATTTTGTGTGATTTAAGACAGTCCAGCACTCAGTCTCTAAAAAGCTTGTGTGGGAGTCATGGGCGGAAATCTTCTGAATGCTGTGGTGCTCAGTCCCAGAGCTCAGGCGATAAAGTCCCACCAGGAGCTGTGTGGGGGCACTTCCGGGTAGCTTTGCCCCTGAGGCATAACAATAATCTCAAAGCATCTTTGCATTTTCTGATAAAGCGCTCTCTCTTGCCTGCTGGCAGCCATAGATGAACATTACATTTGAGTTAAGCACTAAAAGCAGCAGGGAGCACTGAGATAAGCTGCTGCAATTATTAAGTGACTTGCTGTTTAATGACATGAAGACTCTCAGTAGTGTGGCAGTCCTGACCAGGTTTCCACAGTGATCTTGCATCTTCTGGGTCTGGCTTATTATGCTTTATTGGCAGCCCGTAGCTTGTGTTAATTGGTACAGACATGACTGGGAAGGGGTAGTGCCTGAGAGGTGCATGGCTGTCTCCTCAGATCAGCGGGCTCCTGGGTATATAGAGTGCTTGTGAGTCAGTTTGAAACTTGTCATTCTTATTCGGGGCTTTCTGATTTTACTTACTTTAGAACACAAGAGATGGTTGTGTTTCCCCTTTGTACCCACCAGCTGTTTAAACATGATGTTTTCCATGGTCTATGTTGAGACATGATGCTATGGCTGATATCCAAGAGCTTGGTGAACACTTCTTTTAAGCAGGTGATATTTAAAGCCTTCTTCCTAGCTGGGCATTGTGATGCACACCTGTGATCCCAGTACTTGGGAGGCTGAGACAAGAGGATCGCAGGTTCAAGACCAGCCTCAGCAACCTGGTGAGACCTTGTTTCAAAATAAAACATAAAAAGGGTTGGAGGTATAGTTTGAAGGTAGAATGACCCTAGGTTCAATCCTCAGTATGAAAAATAAATAAATAAAACCTTCCTAAGAACAACTTCAAGACTATACTTGAGTCAAACTTTTTAAAGCCTGCTGGCATTTTATAAGAACTCTGTATATGTAGGTTTTAGAGCCCCTGTACCTTTGGCAATGAAACAACCCAAACCTTAAAATATTTAAATATTGCATCCCATTGATAGCCATATTTAAACTCACAATTTATTGAAATACAGTGAAACTGTTGCATTAAAGGTAACTTTTCACAAAGTATTTTATGAAAACATAAAATAAACAGTTTTATAAAATAGTCAAGCAAATTGAGCCATATCTTTGATCTGTAATGTGTTATAAATATCCAAAGTCATCTGGAACTGGTCTTGGGTGGGTTTTGTTATAAGTACTTTGAAGCAGAAGTACTAGCAGATCACTTTAGATGCAAAGAGTTCAGTTCCATGAGGAAAAAAATCCCCAAAGGGCAAACCCCAAAGAAAATCCCTGCCTTGAAGGTTTAGCCCTTTTCCTGTTTGTTCTCAGAATATTTGCTGCCAAGGTAACTCCTAGATTACAGTCCAAAGGATTTTCTCAAGTGGCTAAATGGAAAGAATGGACAATGACAAACTGAAAATTATTTTGCAGTCGTGTTACTGCAAAGTATGGTGCAGAAACCTGGGCTGGACGTGTTTTGCTTAAAAAGGCCTCTTTTGGATACACTTTATCTCAGCTAAATTATGACTGGTGAAGGATTTCTACTTCTGCTTTGGTGCCTGAATTTTGTCAACACTTCTTCCATATCTGCTGGTCAATCAAAAGCCCAGAATTCATTGCAGAAGATCAAACCTGTGCTTGCCTTTCTTGTAAATAAGTTTTCAACTCTATATACTTCAAACAGAAACATTGCAATAGATGAATCACTGATGCTGTTCAAGGGGGTTAGTTATAAAACAGTACATTCCTACAAAATGAGCAGGATTTGGTCTCCAGCTATGTGTACTTTGTGAGAGTCAATCTGGTTGTATGTGGAATGTGCTTGTTCATATAGGGTTTAGGACAAATTTGGAAGATTCAGCTGATGGTCTGAAATCTCCACGGATTGTTTTTACCTTGGATAATGGCCTTCTTGGCCAAGGATACCTTTTATTCCCCCCTTACCCCAATGCTTTTCAGAGAGTGACATCAAAACAGGACTGATGCATGTGGGACAGGTCGTCTGAACAGTACACAGATACCAGATAATCTAAAAAGAAAAGGATAGCAAAGGGTATGACTGTAGCCAGATGCTGTGGTGAACTTAAGGCGTTGACATGAAGGGGGTGACAGTCTTGTCAACATTCCACAATGATACTGTGATTGAGGTGGACAGCAGACATGGAAAGAAAACTAAGAAGCCAGGCATCACTGTGGATTATAAGGAGACATAGGAAGAGTGGATGGGCTGGATCGGATGCTCACTTATTCCACTGAGCACAGAGGGGACGAGGTTTGGTATAAAGAACTTTTTCTCTACCTTCTAAACATGGCAGTGCTAAACTCCTACATCTTGTTCAAGAAGGACAATTCTGAGCACATGATCAGCCTGTAAACATCAGCCTGCGGTGACTGAAGGAATTATGTAAAAGCGTCTTGAGCCAGGGTGGTGATGTCTTGGAGTTCATCCACCAGATGATGTCACAACTCTTCACCTATCTGCAAGACATCTCCCCAAGAGCATACCCCAGTAAAGACCAACTTAGCAAGACTCTCCACAACTTAGTGAGACCTGGTTACAAAGAAAAAATAAAACAGGCCTGGAGTGCATCAAGAACAGTTTTTATATTTTTTCACATTGAAAACCAGTCATATTTGCTTCAGCCTCAAAAAGTGTGCTTAAGTAAAATTAAATGAATGCAGCCATGAGCACTTTTTTTTTTAAGGGGAAAAGGTGTTTGGAAAATAATGATGGAGATGTCTACAAATGTGCCCATATCAATCAAAATGCTTTCAGATGTAATTGACAGAAGACCCAACTAGGAAAGGTTTTTCTCTGATTCTGACTTCACATTAGAATAATCTGGGGGGTCAGTGTTGTTTAGATCTTCTTAGGGACTCTAAAACACAGTGAAAGTTAGGAACCACTGGTGTAAGCAAGAACAAAATGTATTACCTCGCATTTAAAAGTCACAACCAGATACTTCTCAGATCTGTGGGAAGATTATTTCTAGTCTACACAAGATAAGCTCTCTTGTTCCCTGACTTCATAAGGGAATCCAGGTTCTTCTCCCTGACATGCAAGCACTTTACATATCCTGGAAGATCTTCACCACCCAGGCCTGAGGCCCTCCAGTTCAAACACCTGTCATCTACCAAGCTTCAGTCACCTCTGGATTTCTCTTGCTTTCTTTGAAGTGTCTGCTATGGATCCTGTATTTTCTATCTTATCATTCCCATTGTTTGACAGGTGGAGTAGGCTGTTATATCTGCTTGGCACATCATATTAACCAATGATTGTGTTTTATTGCAGTAAAGAAATATTTATCAGAGTCTTTGATGGAAATTTCAAGGTCAAATAGTAAGGGTTCTTTTAAAATGACGTAATTTTCACTGTGGGGAAGATTTGAATTGGAAGTAGCTGTGACAGGTACCAGGTGCAGTGGAACCCATCCACTACCAGACCTCTCGAGGGCTGCCTGAGAGCAGAAGCTACCCCTGCCGGCCAGTCCATTGATATTAAGTGAAGGCAGTCAACAGGGATAAGAAAGCCGAGCTTGACTTGTGAGAGGTAAAACTCTGTTTCTATGGCAACATTTAGGCATCATTAGGCAAATGTTACCTAAGGCAACATTTCTCTTCCATCAGTGGTAAGGCATCAAAGAAAGACATTACCCTAGGCAAAGTGTGTTTTGACAGGTCCAGGAGACAAGCTTAGGCATTGTGTTGGTCTGCTAGGGCTGCCCCCTAACACCGTCAACAAAAGACTTTTTTTTTAAACTGTTCTAGAGGCTAGAAGTCCAAGACCAAGGTTCAAGCCTATGTGATTTCTGGTGAGAGTTTTCTTCTCATAGATGTCTGCCTTCTTGCTGTGTCTTCAGATAGAATTTCTTGGGTACATCCATGTGAGGAGGCAGATAGGCCTAGATAGAGAGATAGAGAAAGAGACAGATGACAAAAGGATACCCATGTTTAGAACTCTTACAGTTGAAGTCTATATCAAGTTCAAGAAGAGGCAACCCTAAATTACATTGGTTTGGGGCACATACATCCATATTAAAGCTATAAATAGCAACCCTTTTTAATCACTAGAGGAATTTTTAATCACTAGAGATTGGATAGTGATTACATCTGATGAAGAAGTAGCAGAATGTGATTGTGAAGGTCATGTGGGTGTCTTTTGGGATACTAGCTATATTCTATTTCTTGAATAAGGTAATTGTTCTCAGGAGTGAACTTTTTGGGGGGATATATATTGAGATAAGTGTTAACTTTGTAATTATTACTTTGACTGTACATATAAGTCTTATGCTATTCCAGGCTATGATATTAAAAATATAGGAATTTTATTTTGCTTTTCTTTTTTTTGATCAGTTTTTAGATCTAATGATGAGGTGTGTGTTTGCAGTAGATTTATGATACTGAGAAGGTATGACAGGGGAGTACTTACTATGCTTGGCATCTTGACCGTGACCTACTAATCACCTATCCTAATTTAGACTCATGTACTAGTAGGTATCCTTTTCTAAGCAAGGTACCAATCAGATGGAAAGGTGTTCAACATGGAGAAGAGGGGTACGAATGAGAGATTAGTGGGTTGCGCTAAAGATAAATTGTAGGTACCTGCTGATTTCTGGGCAGGATAAGCTTATTCCCCAGGTCTGTGGTCTCTACGTGCTCATGTGGGTGCTATTCTTGTGCTGTTGTTTAGGAAAGGTTGTGATCAGGGCAGGAATGTTTAGACAGAGCTTCCTTGGGGAGAGGAACAGGGTTCTGGAGTGTCCATTAAGGAAGGACATGGAGAAAAAAACAAATCCCAGGAGGGGTCCTCTCATGAGGATAGATATCCAAACAAACAAAACAAAATATCAAACACCCATAAAACCACTGCATGGAGAATAATAATGTGAGGGCCACTGTTTCTACTGGAAGAGCTTTCTGGTTTGGATGGACTTGTGTTGACTAGAGACTGAGGAAGGGAGAGGCCAAAGGCCAGGGAGGATGTGCTTCCTTCCTCCTTTTAATTGTTTAGGCAGTTACTACACACACACACACACACACACACACACACACACACACACACACACACACTCCAGGATATACAGTAGGTGTTTTTTAAGAGTGGCCTCTCCATATATGCACATGGGAAAAAGCAACCTACCTAGATAATAGCTTTTCAATATTTATATACATGTTATATTGCACAGAACACATGTACCTTCTGCTATACTAGATGTTTGTGGCAAACAAGCATTGGATTAAGGAATTTTATAGTTGAATGCTTTAGGTCTTACTAGCAGTGTATCCTTTGGTCCAAAGTTATGTTGGTCAGCACTTATTCATATCGTTCTTACCTTTAGGAATGATTGTAGGAATTGGTAACAAGGTAAAGTGCCTAGCATAGTTCCTAGCTTTTATAGTACTTGCTCAGTAAGTGGTAGTAGCAGTAGTAATTTTGTCTTCGTTGTTCTCTCATTGGAGAGATATGTTAACATTTGAGACAAAAAGTAAAAAATTGTATATTTAATCAAGTTGTTTCTGTTGGTCTAGGGTAGAAAGGGCAGTAGAAATGTGTGGATCATTTATTTTGGGAGTTATCCAGAGATTTCTAACAGGAGGTATTATCATACGTTCATTTATTTGTTCAACAAATACATATCAGGGCTTTGCTTTATGCTACATACTGTACTAAATACCATAAATAAAATGGTGAGGAAGATAGATATATTTCTGCCTTCACAGAACTCATAGTACAGGGGATTTCCCCCCCTTGTATCCTTTCTGAGGTTATGTGGGAAATATTCTTTGAGCTATTTTAGAATAATAAGATCCTTTGAGAAGTCCATTTATAGATCTTATCCTCTCAATAAGCCTCTCAGCCTGAGTGTTTTTGGAAGCAAAAGCTTACTGTGTTTGGGATCTCTAGTTCAGTTCCAAACAGGCCACCAACCACAAACAGGCCAGGGCAAATCCAGGCAAGGAAATCTCCTACAACTTCAGGAACCTGGGCATTTCCGACATATTCTGGAAGGATTTGAAAACCACTTAATATAGATATCCTGTAAAATTCTATTCTACAGGGATCTTTGTTTACTCAGTTTTAATAGAAGCATTTTCTTCTATCTATAAAGCAGGAATCACAGCAAAGGCAAAGGAACAACTCCCTAGCCCTCACTCCCTATCACCCCTCCACTTTCTTAAATACATTTTTGGTTTACAATTTTTTAAATAATTTTTTATGAAAAATTTCAAGCTACAGAATAGTTGGAAGAATTTTATGATGAAACATGCATTCTCTCCCCTAGTGTCTGTCATTACATCTAACCACGCATGCTTCATCATCATCTATCCAGTTATTTACCCCTCTCTCTGTCCATTAATTCATCTTTCCTTTATTGCATTGTAAATTGCAGATTCCAGTATGCTTCCCTTTAAATAGTTCGCCTTGCATAATGTTAAGTAGAGTTTAGTAATAGTTGTTGTAGGCTTTCCTTTTGATATAAAATTTATAAACAAGAGAATGCATACATCTTTAGTGCACATTTGCTGTTTCATGAACCTATGTAACCCAAACCTCTTTTAGGATATAGGACAGTTCTTGCAAGTCCAGTGAGTTTTTTATGTCTTTCTAATCAATCTCGGCAACTCTCTACTCCACCAAAGGCAACCATAATTCTGATTTTTTTTCTACCAAAACTTAGTTTTTCTGGTTCTAGAGGATTATTGTTATTATTATTATTAGTAGTAGTATTTTGCAGTACTGGGGATTGGATCCAGGGACATTCTACCTCCAAGCTACATCCCAGACCTATTTTGTTTTTTATTTTGAACCAGGTCTTTCTAAGTTGCTGAGAGTCTTGCTAAGTTGCTGAGGCTGTCCTCAAACCTGTGATCCTCCTGTGTCAGCCTCCTAAGTACTGAGATTACAGGCATGTGCCACCATGCCCGGTTTCATTTTAGAGTGTTTCATGAATAAAATCATATACTATACAATCTTTGTATAAGGCTTTTAAAAAACTCAGCATTATGTTTTTAAGATTCATCAGTATTGTTGAGTATACTCATAGTTCATTTTTTATCACTGAGTAGTATTCCATATTATGAATGTGTCACAGTTTGTTTTTCTGTTTCCCTATTAATGAACACCTGGACTATTTCCAGTTTGGGTAGTATAAATAAGCCCACAGTGAATGTTCTTGTATAAGTCCTCTGTGAACATATGTTTTTATTTCTTTGGTATAACTACTTAGAAATAGAATTGATGAGTCAAAGATAGGTATGTGTTTAACGTTATCAAATGGTATTGCTAAACTGTTTTCCAAAGTGAATGTATCATTTTACCTTCTCTCAATAAATGCATGGAAGCTATAGTTGATCTACATTGGGGGTTGGGAAAGGCCAGATAGTAAATATTTTTGGCTTTTCCAGTCATTCAATCTCTGCTACAATTTTTAAAATTATTAATCTCTCTGAAGAACCAACTTTTGGCTTTGTTGTCTTTTTTGCTATTTGTCTATTTTACATTTCATTAATTTTCACACTTTTTTTTCCCTGTTTGCTATTTGTCTTTGCTCTTCTTCAGCTATATATGGTGGAAGTTTAGTTCATTTATTTTAATTTTTGTTATTTTCTAATAAGTATTTTAAACCTTATTTTCTTAAGATTACTTTAGCTACCTTTCATAAATTGTGATATATTTTTATTACTATTTAGTTGCAATATTTTCTAATTTTGTTTATAAATTATTCCCTAACCTAATGTTATTTAGAAGCACGTGCTTAATTTCCAAATAAAGTGAAAAATTTTCTAGATATATTTTTGTATTTATTTCTAACTAAATTCATTGCAGTTAGAGAACATACTTGATTGACTTTCATTCCTTCGGATTTTATTAAAAATTTGTTTTGTGACCAAGATACAGTCTACATTGGGAAATATTTTGTAGACACCTGAAAAATAATGTATATTCTAAATTGTTGGATTAAGTTTTCTATAAATATTGATTAGCTTAATTTGATTAAAAATGTTAATCAAATACTATATCTATACGACTTTTAGGTACTTGTTCTGTCAATTACTAAGTATTATTTAAATTTTCATCTATAGTAGTTATTTTATTTAATCCTTTAATTTTTATTAATTTTTGCTGTATAAGATGCATTTAGGATTTGTTTTGTCTTCTTTAGTGGCTGATAATTTGATCATTGTCAAATATATTTATATTTGCTAATACTCCATCTTGAAATCTACTTTGCCTAATATTAATACATTCACAGCAATGCTTACACATTTTCTGATTCTTTATTTTTCTTCTGTCTCTATTTTTTTATTCAAAGAGTTTCACTTGTAAATAGTATATATTTTGGGAATTACATTTAATAAATCTGATGATCTCTGCCTTTATTTGAGTTGTTTAATTAATGTATATTTAATATAATCATTAATGTGGTAGGTGATCTGGTTATCTATTGCTGCATAACAAACCATTCCTAAAGTTAAGGGTGCAACAATAACCAGTGTGTTATGTCACAGGTTATATGAATTAGGAATCCAGAAAGGGTACAGCAGCAATGGTTGTTCTCTGTTCTGTGCTGTCATGGATTTCAGTCAGGATGACTCAAACGACTGAAATTTGGAACACCTGGGGTTGGAGGATCCAGTTTGAAGGGACTTTTTCACTTACATAGCTGATGCCCAAGATGCCTAGACTGTGGTGGCTGAAGGAGAGGTTCCTCTGGGGCTGTTGACTGCTTCACTACTGTGTGCATTTTCTCCAGTATTTTTCCTCAAGGTGTTGAAATTCTTATATAGTGGCTCAGGGTTTAAAGAGTGAATATTTAGTGAAAATGGCAAGAGTTGTATGACCTTTTATGACCTACACTTAAAGGCACATTGTTCAAAGTATTCCCCAACCTATACAGATTCAAGGACATGGGGCGTGAGTTCTGTCCTTCAATGACATGTATGTGCAAAGAATTCGCAATCAGTAGCAGAGTGTGGTGGCACATGCTTGTAATCCTAGTACTTGGGAGGATGAGACAGGACATTTGCAGGTTTGAGACCAGTCTTAGCAGCTTAGCAAGACCCTCAGAAACTTAGTGAGACCCTGTTTCAAAAAAAAAAAAAGGTGAAAAATGGCTGGGGTGTAGGGGTGTAGCTTAGAGGTAGAATGCACCAGTTCAATTCCCAATAACTCCCCTCCAAAAAAAGAATTTGCTATCATACCTTAAAAAAACATGAGGACATTTAAATCTACCATTTCATTTTCCCTCCCTCCCTCCCTCCCTCCCTCCTTTCCTTCCTTCTTTCCTTCCTTCCTTCCTTCCTTCCTTCCTTCCTTCCTTCCTTCCTTCCTTCCTTCCTTCCTTCCTTCCTTCCCCCTTCTCTTCCTTTCCTTTTTTGTGATGCTGGGGATTGAACTCAGAAGCATTCTATCTCTGAGACACCCCAAACCCTATTTCATTATTTTATTTTGAAGCAGGGTCTCTCTAAGTTACAATGCACTGGCCTTGAAGCTATTCTTTATTTGTTCCATCTTCTTTTTTTTCTGTTCTTTCTTACATTCTTTCTTTTGCATTTACTGAGTAAGTTTTTAGTATTCTATTGTTTTGGGTTTTTTTGGCTGTACTTCTCTGTCTTTGTCTCTGCCTCTTTCTTTCGCTACTACAATACATATCCTTATCATATCTCAGTCTATCTTGAAATAATTCATATCATTTCCTGCATAACTTAAGAATTTTACACCAGTATACTTCCATTAACCACCAACACTATCTTTTTAGGACAATGATTTCATATATTTTACTTTTACCTATACTATAAGTGCCATGCTATAGTGATGTTATTTTTAAAGATAATAAGAGAAAAAAACTTATCCTTTATAGTTACTCATTTTTTTTAAAAAAAAGCCAATAAGCCTTATTTTAGAGCAGTTGTGGGTTTCCAGCAATATTGAGCGTCTTTTGCAAATTTTTTCCAGCCTATGGCTTGTCTTTTTATTCTTTTAATAGTGCCTTTACAGAGTAAAATATTTTAATTGGATCAAAATGAAACAAAACCACTTATTTCATTGATGGGTTATGCCTTTGTTGTTATATTTAAAAAGTCATTGCTGCATATGTATTACCTTCTAGGATTTTTATAGTTCTATGTTTTACGTTTAGGTCTATAATCTATTTTGAGTTTTGTGGAAAAACTGTCATTGCTCCATTGTATTGTCTTTACTCCTTTGTCAAAATTGCCTTTACTGATCTTTGTCAAAGATCAGTTGACTATATATGGGAATTAACTTATGGGCATTATAGTTTGTACTACTGATCTGTTTGTCTATTATTTCACCAATAACACATGTTTTGGTTATTGTAGCTTTATAGAAAGTCTTGACATAAGATAGTGTCAGTCCTACAATGGTGTTTTCTACTTTAGTATTGAGTTGGCTAGTCTGGGTCTTCTGCCTCTGCACATAACTTTTAGACTCTGTTTGTTGATATCCACAAAATAACTTTCTTGAATTTTTCTGTATCTATTGATATAGCCATCTGATTTTTCTTCTTTAGCTTGCTAGTGTGGTGACTTACATTAATTGATTTCTGAATGTTGAACCAACTTGCATACTGGAATAAATTTCACTTGATCATGTTATATATTTCTTCATATACATTGTTGGATTTGATTTGCTAATATTTTGTTGAAGATTTGTGCATTTGGATTCATGAGAGATATTGGTCTATAGTTTTCTTTCTTGTAATGTTTTTGTCTGGTTTTGGTATTAATGTATTGACGGCCTCATTTAATGAGTTTAAATGTATTTTCTCTATTTCTTTCTCATGAAATTTCTATAGAAATTTGGTATATAATTTATTCCTTGAATGTTGGTATAATTCACCAATGAACCTATCTGGGCCTGGTGCTTTCAATTTTAAAAGGTTATCAACTATTGATTTAATTTCTTTAATAGATATAGACCTATTCAGGCTCTCAGTTCCATTTTGTTTGGATTTTGGCAGATTATATCTTTTAAGAAATTGATTCAGTTTATTAACTTTCTGGGCAGAGAATTTTTGTTGTATTCCTTTAATGTCCTTTTAATGTCTATGATGTCTGTAGTTATATCTCACTTTAAAATTTCTAACATTACTAATTTTTGTCCTCTCAAAAATTTAGTCTTGTTATAGGCTTATCAATTGTATTGCTATTTTCAGAGCCAGATTTTTAAAATTGATTTTCTATTGTCAATTTTATTGATATCTGCTCTTATTATTTCTTTTCTTCTTACTTCATATTTAAATTGCATTCCTTTTTCTAGTTTCCTAAGGTGAGAACCAAAAACATTTCTTTTAGATTTTTCTTTTTTTCTACTCTATGCATTCAATGCTATACATTTATCTCTAAATGTTGCTTTCACTGCATCCCACAATTTTCTTTTCTTTTTTTTTTTTTTCAGAAGTCAAAGTATTTATTTAAAAAATCAAGAATTGCAATTAAGGTACACCAAATCAGGGCAGCCCTGAGTAATGTCCCTTAAGGCAAATGCAGGTGAGGTCTTTTATAGGGGATTTCCACAGGTGGTGTTTTTTTTAAAATATTTATTTATTGATTGATTGTAGTAATTCGTGCAATAAGCATACATCTTTGTTAAGTACAAGTTGTTAACAACATATTTGCACACAATTCTCATTTGACCCCTTCCCCAATTCACCCCGTTCCCTCCCTCTCAGGTTCAGTTCAGTGAGTGACCTTGATATGATTGTGTAAGTACATCATGTGCCTTAGGGTGTCCCTCTGCCCCATGCACGCACTACAATTAAATCAACTTCTTTGATTATCGAGGATGTCTCCTTTTCATCTGGAGACCCTCCTATGCCCCATCTTCTCCCTAGCATCCGCATATTAGGGAGAACATATGCTTCTTAACACTTTATGACTGACTAATCTCACTTAACATGTTTTCCAGTTGCATCCATTTCCCTGCAAAGAACATGATTTTGTTCTTCTTTATGGCTGAGTAAAATTCCATTGTGTACATATCCCACAATTTTCTAAGTTGTATTTTCTTTTTCATTTAGTTCAAAATATTTTTAAATATGTGTAAAAGCATATAAAATTGAACACACTGATGCTATTATTATTTTGAACTAACTTTTCTGTTGGATCAGTTAAGAATAAAAATAAGTTTCTATTTTGCCTTCATTTATTTATTCTTTGATACTCTTCTTCGATTTACAAATATGAGTTTCTAACCTATATATTTTTTTCTTTTTTATAAAGAACTTCTTGTAACACTTCTTAGAATATAATAGCAACAAATTCCCTCAATTTTTGTCTGAGAAAGTTTTTATTTCTCCTTCATTTTAGAGGATAATTTAGCAGGGTACAGAATTCTAGGTTGGTGGAGTCTTTCTCTCTCTGAGTACTTTAAGTATTTCACTTCACTCTCTTCTTGCTTGTATGGTTTCTGAGAAGTCCGATGTAAATTTTATCTTTGTTCCTTTAGGGATAAGGTTATTTTTCTCCTCTTTGGTTTCTTAACTTTTTTCTTCATCTTTGGTTTTGTGAAGATTGAATATGATATGTTTAGGTGTAGTCATATTTGAGATTTATTCTCCTTAGTGTTCTCAGATTCCTAAGTCTATAGTTTTATGTTGGATATTGATTGGCAGAAATTCTCAGTCATGAATGTTTCAAACATTGCTTCTGTTCACTTCTCTCTTTCCCTTTTAGAATACATATGTTATCTTTTGTAAATGCCCCACAGCTCTTGAATATTCTATTCTAGTTTTTTTTTACAGTATTTTTTCTCTTTGCTTCTCAGTTTTAGAATTTTCTATTGCTAAGTCCTGAAGCACAGAGAATCTTTCCTAAGCCATCTCCAGTACACTAATAATCCCTTCAAAGGAATTCATCATTTTTGTTAGAGTGCTTTCATCTCTAGTTTTCCTTCTTGATTTTTTCTTAATATTTGCATCATTTTGCTTACATCGTGTATCTGTTCTTGCCTATTGTCTAATTTTCCATCAAAGCTCTTAGTGTATTAATTATAGTTTTAAAAGATTCCTGATCTGATAATCCTAACATCCTTGCCATATCTGACTCTAGTTCTGGTGCTTTCTGGTCTCTTCAAACTATGTTTTATGCCTTTTCTATCATTTCTGGTTTTTTTATTGAAAGGTGGGCATGAGGTACTAGGTAAAAGCAATTGCAGTAAATAGGTCTTTAGTAACATGGTAGTAGGGTGGGGGATAGAATGGGAAGCATTCTGTGGTCCTGTAGTCAGGTCTCAGTCTTCTGGGGAGCCCTTGTCTCAGTCTTGTGTCTCCTCCTTAGATGAGACAGTATGACTGCAGGGAGCAGACATTGGGTGTTTCCTACTTCTACATGAAAGGAATTATGAAGAAAGGAATTAGAGCTGGCTGGAGTTGGGTGTTTCTCTTTCTCTAGGTCAGTCAGGCTCTTAAAATCCTAGCAAGTCAGGCTCTGGCAAAATAATGTCTCTTGAGAGCAAGCTCTGTTATGAAGAACAGAATGCTCTGGCAGATTTCAAAACAGATCCTTTACTTTTTCCCCTCCCAGAACTGTGAAAATTTTCTCTGATATTTGCTGTGAGAACCTGGTAAAGCTTCTGGAGGTAAAACTCACAAAAGGATGGGGGCCCTCCTGTGACTGGATCTCCCCAGAGTTTTTAACTCTCAGTGTTGTTCACATGGAGTCTCCCACAACTGATAACTGTGTAAATTCTCCTACCTAGCACTGCTTTTCTCAGGTGGTTTCTGCTCTGGTAAGTTGTGATTCTCTCTGTATTTCTCTGTCTCTCTGATTTGGGGGATAGCAATTTGCCTTGTGACCTCACTTTTCTGATGAAGTTAAAAAGAGTTGTTGAATTTATAGTTTGTTAAGCTTTTTATTTGTTGTTAGGACAGTGATGACCTCTAAGCTCCTTATATAATGAACTGGAAGTCCACTACCCAATTTCCTCACTGTTTCCTTTCTGCACATCCAAGTTTCTATCTGTCCTCATTTCTCATGGTACTGAAAAATGATCACTATCATGTGCTGTAATGTAGGTCTGATTTCAGTAAATTATCTCAGTCTTATTTTATCTGGAAATGCCTTTACTTCACCTTGATTTTTGAATATCATTTTAGTTGGATATGGAATTCTATGGTGACAGCATCACTTCCCTTTAAGGCATTGTTGCATTATATTTGGTCATATTTTCTGATTTGCATTATTTCTGATATGAATTCAGCCATCATTTATATCATTGTCCCTGGGCTATATGTCTTTGTTTGGAGGACTGCTTATAAAACATTCTCTTTCTGTTTATGTTTCTCTGACTTGACTATCATGTGTCTAGGAGTGGTTTCTTTGTAGCTATCCTGTATTGGGTAGGTTTGTGGAACCATGGGTTGATGTTTTCATGAAAAGTGGAAAGTTTGATCATTATTTCTTCAGTAATTTTTTTGCCTGGCTCTTCCTTTCCTGAAAATCCAATTACATGTATGCTATAAACTTTATATTGTTCCATGATTATTGATAATATATTCATTTTTCTGTCTTTCATTCTGTTTGAATAATTTTTGTTGCTCTCTTCCCATTCACTGATTGTGCTGCAGTGTCCAGTTGCTTTTCTTAAGCCCCACATATCTTGGATATCTTATTTTTTTAATTCTACATTTTTCCATTTGATTTTGTTTACAGTTTGAATTATTCTTTTAAAATAATTTATTTCTTTACTTGTTATATATATTTTTCTATAAATTCATTAGCATATTTATAACAGTTGTTTTTGTTTTTTTTTTTTTACTCCTGATCTGGTAATTACAGTAATTCGTGTCTTCTCTGAATTTTTTCTATTGGCTGTTTTTGCATCCTAACTAGAAGCATAAGTTCTCTCATCCTATTTTTATAAATGCTAATTCTCTCACGATGCAACTTTGTCATGTTATAGTAAAAACTCCAGCATCATCTGAAATGTCAATGATGAATGCCTCTGCTCTGGCCCAGAACTTAATCTTGGAGGTAGAGGAGAACAGAACCCCACTGAAGTGGGACCAGGGATATTGAGGATTCTGGAGCAGCTCTAGACATTTGAACAGGTTTGGCTTTTAAATGTAGGGCATTTTCTGGATTCAGTTCTAGAACCTATCTTCCTATCTATGCACATTTACTAGGGAATCTTATCCACTCCATGACTTCAATTACCTTCTATATACCAACAGAATAATTCACCCAATGATTCACCCTTCTTCTGAGTTCCAGACCCATACACCCAGCTACATGCACTTCTACTTGAAGGTTATAAAGCCACTTCCAGCTGAGCACATTGGAAACTTAACATGCATGCACACTTTCTCTCTTGCTCTCTTTCTGTCTCTTTTCTGATAGATTTTGTATTTCACAATAAAAATTTATAAGGTATTTTACTATTGTCTATACATTTTTATACCTATTAAAGTATTTGGGTACTAACATTAGATTCCTAAGTTATCATTTCCTGTTACTCACTTTTAAAAAAATCAAACAAGCTTACTATGTTTATTATTTTACATTAGGATTTTTCTCAGTATTTCAACTTTGAATATCTATTATTTATATAATCACAAATTTTAAAAGCATATTTTCAAGTATATAAAGGGATAGTGTGCAGAAATTAATGAAATATATCTTCACTATTTCATCCCAAATCTAAAACCAAGCAAACATTACTGTGCTAACCTCAATGACTTTTTTTGTGTGTGAAGGTCCTATGAGGAAATCTATGAGAAAGCTCTTGTTATGATTTGGATCAGGAACGTCCCCTCAAAAGCTCATGAGTTGAAAGCAAGGTCCCCAGTGCAGCAAGGTGCAGAGGTGGGATTTCTGGAAGTGGTTGGATCATGAAGGCTCTGACCTCATGGGTGGATTAGTCCACTGATGGTTAAATGGACTTCTGGGAGGTGGGACCTAACTCAAGGAAATAGGCCACTGGGGGCTTTCCCTAGAAGGGTTTATCTTCTCCCCTGCCCCTTCCTTCCACTGTCTGCTTCCCAGTTGCTATGAGCTGCGTAGTTTTTCTGCACCACACCCTTCCACCATGATGTTCTGCTTTGCCTCAGGCCCACAAGAATAGAGTCAGCCCCACATGGATGGAGACCTCTGAAACCATGAGCCAACCATAAACTTTTCCACCTCTAAGTTGTCCTTGTCAAGTATTTTGGTCACAGTGACCAAAAGCTCACTAACACATGGAAATAAAGTGTTTCTGATTCTTACTTACATGAAATTCTTTACAGTGACTTATGTGAAATTTGGAGACCTTCCCTGCCCTTCTGAAAGCTATTTCAGGATTCCACACATCTTGTTGACGTTCAGATACAAAATTAAGAGGTGGTGTGCTGGTACGATGACTCTCTGGGAGAAAAACAGTCTTATTTGTGTCAGCCACTGATTTCCATGGTGTTAATACTGCCACTGGGGCAGATTCCAAGCTACCAGCATGACATTAGAGAGCATGGAGTTGAGAAGAGCCACAGCAAGCAGCTCTCTCGAACAATGGAAGCCCACTCCAGCACACCACTGAGCTAGCCCGTGTTTGGGGATAATAGTTATTGGCAAATTCAGCACTTGTTGAAAATAGACATCATCAGGTCCTAGAATTCACCGCCTCTCACTTCTATGACCTGCATTTTGGTCATTGTTTCTCCAGCTTTTTGAAGAAGCTCAGAAAATCTCATTGCAGTGGGCCCCAGACCCTTTGACTTAATGAAGATTGATGTCTTCATTAGATTTTGAAGAGGAATGCGCGCACATTTTATTACCTGGTTGCTGGTGCCTAGTACTCTCTGTTCCACTGCCCATCTCCCCCACCTCCTGTGACACATTCCTGAAAGTGATCCAGGGAGAAAAAAAAATGTTACAACCTTGGCAGATCAGCATTTCTGATTGTGCAACGTCCTTCCTGAGAATCCCCATTCCCCAAAGGCAGCCATTCTGAAGCAGGATGGAGAAATGAAGGAGAGGTCAACACCCAGGAGGGTAGCAGAGGAGGGAGGTGGCAGCGGACAGGGACAGAATTGATCAATCAATCGATGGGAAATGGCGTCTAGGTGCATCTCATCAGCTTCATGGATTTAGAAAAACTGTCAAAAGGCTTATTGGAAAGAAGGGGATGAAAAATGTACTTTTCCAAATATTCCGTTTTTATTTTTGTTATCTTTTGTCTCTTACAAAGCAACTTCACTAACAATATATTGCCTGTTCCTCACAATGGACCAAGGAGCAAGCAACATCACATAATATTGTCACCATACTAATCATACTAGTACAGTATATAATGTAGTTATGTAAGATGCAATGCTATAAATATTAGCACTTTCCCCTTGCCGAGAAAGATACTGAGACTCACAGAAGACAGATGATTTGGGTAGGATCACACAGATGTTAGTGACAGGGGAGGAACATGGACCCCAAGTGTCTGATGCCAGGTAGGAGCCTTCTCTATTCCAAACTGAATGTAAATGCAGTGGTTGTAGAAAGTTCCCATCAGACCCAATCATTTAATCACACATGCTAGATGGAATAAAAACTATCCGAACTTTTAAACAAGTCTGAAGTTAGGCTACACTCTGGGAAGGTTCAGTAGGCTCTTGGGCGTCAGGGATTCAGAGGTCTAGTCAGTAACACTTCACTTTTCTGCCAAGGCTGAGAGAAAAGGAGATATTGTGCAAAAATAAAATGTCTATGGATTATTCTCACACCTGAAGCTTCCAAATTTTAAATGAAATCTTTTAAAATTATGATGCGTACACCCTGTGTTCTTAAACACAAAATGGCATATATAGCTCATTTAATTTCTTCTTACAAAACCACTGTAACCATTTTCATTGTATATCTCAGTCTTTTAAAACTTTTTCTTTTATTCACAACCCTCTAGGGCTCTCTGCCACAGGGTTCCAGACCTTGATGCCTTCTGGAAGCCAGGTTTCTGGTTTGCTTTCATTGATGTACTGACCTTCAAGGATCTCTGTCCCCTCTTCTATCTTGTTGATCCTAATCTGTTCAGGAGTGAGTTACTAATAATCCATATAACCGAGTTGATTAGACTTGTTGACCAAGCAGGAGCAAGTAGCTTTTAATTAAAGACTTGGATAATCCTTCTAGAGTAAACATTATGTTTAGGCATGGATCATGAGCTGTGGCTGTGCCTTTCAGCCCCCTTTACCAGACCAGCTCCCTCCTGGCTCAGCTGCTGGGAGTGAGTGTAGGTGGATCCTGGCTTGCACCTGCAACCCCTCTGAAGACTCCCTGAGCCTACAGAAGCTGCTCCCTGCAGAAATTCCTGGGAGGTTCTCTCCCCACTTGTGGGTGTGGCTTGCAGCCAACTACTAATACAGAGGTGGAGAAGCGCAGCCCCCTTGTCTCAGGGAAGGACAGTTCTGGAGGCCATCCTTGTTCCTGAGCTTCCCATGGGACCAGGCTGGAGCTGAGCTGTAGCTGAACCCCTAGCCAGGCTTTGCTTCTCCCCTGACTGTCTTGCTTTCCTCACCCTCTTCCAGAGTTTCACCCGTGAGTACTGGCAGGAGACTCCCCATCTGAGCCTCTGATTCTAGAGAGGCTTCCCTCCTCTTCCCTATTTTTCATAGTCTCAGCCATATTCGAGGAAGATCAGACAACAAAAGACTCCTGTTCCCTTCTCTCTGCTTCCAACCACCATCAAGAGAGGAAGGATGTGTAATCATGAAAGAATGCAGAATGAGAAAAAAATCATTTTGCAAAAGTTATATTAGAAATTCATTCATTTGTCAAACTTTGACTTAAAGTTTATCATATGAGCCACTGTACTAGTGTCTGAGGATACAGAAACAAAACAAAACAACAACAACAACAAAAACATGCAATCTCTCTTCCCCTCCCCCATTGGGAAGCTCACAGTCAGATGAGGAAGCCAACAAGTAAGCAGGACAATTGCCCTGCCTCACAATAAATGCTATTATTGAAATCAAAACTCATTTGTTCATGTAAGAAATATTTCTTTGCCAGGTGTGGTGGCCACACCTGTAATCCCAGTACTTGTGAGGCTGAGACAGGAATATTGCAGGTTGGAGGCCAGCCTCAGCAACTTAGTGAGGCCCTCTGCAACTTAATGAGACCCTGTTTCTAAATAAAAAAAAATAAAAAATAGGGCTGGGGGTATAGCTCAGAGGTAAAACATTCCTGAGTTCAATTCCCAGTAAAACACACACACACACACACACACACACTTACTTTCCTAAGCATCATATGTGTGCTTAACTTTTGGGTATAAACAGGCCAGAGCAGATAACTATATACTCTAATGACTGGAGAAGCTGTGCTAGCTTCCACTTTGTAAATGATCCTGGTAGAGTTGAGGAAGGTTGGGGAATGTGTTCAGATTGAAGGGCAATGTCCTCAAAGGGCGTAGTGTTCATGGGGAACCAGGGAAAGTTTATCACAGCAGGAGATAGGGAGGACGCAGAGAAAGGCAGGGTTGGATATGAAGAGCTCTATCTGCCAGGCTGAGAGTTTAGGTTTTATCCTGTAGGTAATTTGGAGCCAAGAGAGCCTTAGAAACCTCGGAATGTGGTCAAGGCCACTTCAGTGGGAGCATGACTGTCCCAGAAGGGCAGAGTGGGAAGGGAGAAGAGTGGGTGCCCACAGCATTTTTGGTGTGCAGTTCGATGAGCCGGCGCCGGCATCAGGCTTTTGTGTGTAGCCTACGAACTGCACAATGGTATGAGACAGCTCTCTGTGACACCAGGGCTTACTTACGGCTTCTGTGGCTCAATACATCTGTCTTCCGGGAGGAAAACAAAGACTTCTTGAAGTTCTCACTCTTGAAAACTTGATTTGTAAGGGAACCTAAAACTCTCTTTTGAGCTCTATGTTAAGAGGTGAGTGGCTCCCTGTATATGATTCCCTAGGTCCAGAAACATCCAAGAGAATCTCTGTTCCCAGGCCTTGTATTCTGTCACTGTTGCCTGAGAACATCCCTTAGGACTCACCAGGCTCTCATCCAGCTTGGCAGGTGAGATTTTAAATCCTGGTAGGAGGGGAGAACGGGAGTGGGGAAGAGGGCTGGGAAGAGAGACTGTGAGCTCACCCTGGCGGCGGTAAGATGAAGTAATACCCGTGCTGGTGAATGGCATACGGTGGTCAGTCGGCTTCCCTCCAAAATCAATACTTAAACAATTGTGCTATATGGCATGTCCAGCGCTGGCTGTTCACTCCTCCCTCCACTGTTGCCTGGGCTTTTTGTCCATTTCCAGTTCCCTTCATTCACTTATCTAATATTGCAGGTGTATTGGACTCTCCTTCTCGATGGTGCTTCCCACACTGATTTCTACCTTCTTGAAACACTTTTGAGCCTGCAAGTTAGGGAAGAGATTTTTATCACGAGTAGATTTGTATTGTTCTCTAAAGGTTTTCAGTGAATTCATTTGTTTTCTCTCCCAAAAGGTTTTAAGCGATTGCTGGGTGGGGATGAAGTCTTTGGGTTCTTGACTCCTCAGCAGCACCCCATGTGGTGTTGGGCTGAAGGCAGGATGCCCCTGGCTCTGAGCCCAGCCATCAGTCCGATGAGGCCTCATCCAGCAGCTGCATTCATAGGAAGAAGAAATGCATGTGTGGCTCTGATAAGGTCGGAGTGCTATCTGGAGAAGAAGACGTCCTATTAGTGAGGATCAGCGATGTTTACCATTTCAACCCACAGAAGCAAGCCAAGATAACGGTCGGAGAGTCTGTGGACAGAAGTTCATGAAGACCCTTGTTTGACAGGTCAGGGTAAAGGTCCCTTTCTTTCAAAATATGTGAAGGGTCAGGAAACGTGTGCTCCAGGTGTTTTGTGTTCATGGCTGCCCGGGAAAGATAATTCTGTCCGCTGGATAAGAACATTGTGCTCCACACATCAGGTTGTTTTTCCAACAGCTATTTTCTGCCTATAAAAGTGAGCATTGCTGGCTCCCAGCTTCTTTCTGCAAATCCCTTGGGCCATAAACAATAACAAAAGGTATCTTATATTTATACAATGTGGTACTCAGAAAAGCTCAAGGGCCTGAACCAAGTTTTTTTTTTTTAATATAAGGAGCTCTTATATAATCCCTTACTGGAGCAGGACGGGTAGGGTGGAGTGGAGGGTGACAATTGAGTTAGGAATGTTATCATTCCCAGCTAACAAAACGGAAAGGTGAGGCCCTAGCACACGGCTCGCTGACACACTGCTGGTTCCCACCAGGACAGGAAGTTCAGCTTCTCTACTACTTGTCCAGGGTTCTGCAGAGTGGGAGACATTGCCTTGGCAGAAATCCTGGAGGATTTGAAAACACAGAGGACAAGACTAGAGAAGAAAGCTTGGAAGTGAAAGCCCAGCCACTCAAGAAGGGACACTGCAGTCTTGCTGCGGTTAGTGACCATGGTTTTCACTGGTCAGAATTCTGCACCTCCTACAGGCAGCATCCTTCTTGTCCTTTGCAGAGATGACCCTGGGGAGAATTTTAATTGCCCTCATTAGGAGAAACAGCTGAACTCTGGTAGACTCCAGAAGCCTAGGATGGTTTGGGAGCAGTGGAGCCCTTTGAGCAAAGGGCATTGTGTAAATATTTATTGCACACTTGGATACAAGTATGAGTAAGGCATCGGCCCTGCATCCAGTAAGCGCATCATTCAGCAGGAGGATAAACACAGGAGAAAGGGATCCGAGTGCCAGATGAATACAATGCAAGGACGGTGACTTTGACTGTGAATTTGAGTCAGTACTCCATGGGGCTCGGAGGGAGATTTCAGAGAAGCTTGAAGGATTAAGGAGAATGGTTTTAAGAGATATCTTCTACACTGTGTTGAGGCGTAGCTTTGTATTAAAAGCAGGTGGGAGCTTTTAGAAAACACCTCATCCCTAAATAATGTGATGAAATCGATGTGATGTAGCCTGGACATCTATATTGTTAAAGAGCTCCCTGGGTGACTTTACTGAGCAACCAAGTGAGACGCCACAGAGAACGTGGGCTTTGGAATGAGACAATTCGAGCATCCAGTGACCTTGGGCAAGGCTCACTGGGCAGTGTCTCCCACCACTTCACTGTTTCTTCTTACTTCTGCCCGTGTCTGGGAAGAAACTTTGCCATGAGAGAATCCTGCCTCTTTGACAAACTGTCCTTGACCAAAGACCCCTGGATCAGGAGCCAAGAAACCTGTCCCTCCCAGCTCAGCTGCTGGGATACCACATGGGCTTGACTTGTCACATAGGGAGACATAGCAAACACACTTAGGATTATTATTTGCAAGACACTGTGCTAGGTATTCAACACATCTCTGAGCCTCAGTTTCCCCACCTGTTGCTGTTTGTAGATCAGTGTCTGTAGGTTGTAAAGTCCATTGACTAGGCCATGACCAGTATTCATTTTAGAAAAGAGATATAAAATTCTAATAGGAAAAATGGAATGTACTACATAGAGGAAGGACAAGTATTACAAAGTACAATTTTGTTCCAGTTACATATGAATGTGTATACTGAGTCATGATGTGAAATGCATTTCATGTTGGAGATTGCAAGTTAAAAAGTTTCAGAGTGAGGCAGGTGTGGTGGCGCATGCCTGTAATCCCAGTACTTAGGAGGCTGAGATAGAAGGAACACAGGATCGAGGATAGCTTCAGCAACTTGATAAGACCCTATTTCAAAATAATAAAATAAAATAAGATAAAATAAAAAAGAGATGAGAGTATGTATAGCTCAGAGGTAGAATGCCCTGGGTTCAACCTCTAGCACCACAATAAATAAATACATACATAAATAAATAAATAAGTGTGCTGATTTTGGCAGCACATATACTAAAATTGTAATAAGACAGGGAAGATGACATGGGTACTGTGTAAGAGTGACACACCATCTCAGGAAGTATTGTGTATTTTTTAATGTGATATGGTTCTTACCACAATAAGGAAAAATCAAGTTTGAGAAATATGGGATTATATGCTCTCTAGGAACCCCTTCCTTCTAATTTAGTGCACATGACTGTTCCAGCTTACTGTGAACTTGCCTTTCTGTGACTGATCAGTTCCATGTAATTCTGGCCTACCATTTTTTTAAGGGGGAGGCAGGATGGTATAATGGTTAAAAGCAACCTTCTGAGCTGGTTAAATATGTATTTGACTTGAATTTTTTTGACTTATTGATTAAATGACCTAGAAGATGTTCACAACCTCCCTCAGCCCGGGGTTTCTTGTGTGGGTGATAACATTCAGGACGAGTCATAAGATTAAATGAGACACAGGTAAAACTCAGCACAAATCACATTTTTCCTAGAAGGGGCTCAGCCCATTGTTTAAATAATTACCCAACTTCCACCCTGACCAGATCTTGACATACAGATCTGTAAATTTGGCACAGATCAAAAATATAAAATCGTAAATACCTTATGCTTATCTGATTGGAAAAAACAAGGATCCCAGTGCCTGGAGCCTCTAAGGTTGATGTACAGCCATTCTTGGCTGGCATGCCCCCTCACCATACAGAACTGGGAAGAGAGTCAGGGTCCTCACCCTAGTCCTCCACCCACTCATCCCCTTCAGCCCTTTCCTCAGAGATGGCCAGGTGGACCTGGGGAGGCAAGACAGAAGGTAGCGGAGCCTGGCTACGATTTGCTTCAAGGATCAAAACGACTATATTTCAGTGCCATTCAAATCAGGAGACAGATGGAGGTGGAGGATCAGCTGTGTTACAAACTGGGCATCAGCCTGAAAGGGGTTCCGAAACGAGAAGGAGCTGGTGACCAAAACACTAAGAAACTAGAGGTAGGATTCCAACAGTAGACTAGAGATAAACGGCCATCATAATATTGGGAACACATAATCAGCTCAGTGGGCTCTAATTGCCTCAGAAATAGGTTGGGAACCACGGCATCGCTGTGTAAACGATTCCTTTCAGGAAATACTCACTAATCAATTACTAGGGCTTCTGTGTAATAGTTTCCCCCAGATTTATAGTTTTGGCGATTGTGTGAATTGGATCATTGATTCTAGAATGAGATAAGCAGCAATACTAGTAACCTAATCTACTGACTCCAAGTAGCTACAAAGAAATTAGCTGCCCTTAGTGGAAGCCAGCCAGTTACTGGAGAGTGAAAAGAAATCCATTCATCATGGCTGAGCCTCACACCAGCCCAGTCCCCGGGGGTATTCAGCTATGCTGAGAAGATGTTGATGGGGAAGGGGATAATGATAATGATCCAGAAATAGAGATATGGGAGGGAGGGGGGTGCAGAGGAAGCCTCAGAAATGGCACAGGAAAAACGAGCCTTAAAATGCTAAAAATACAGAATGACAAAGAACACACGAATAGTATTCTAATAGAATTGCTGAGAGGAGCACTGGCTGCTGGTGTGTGTGTGTGTGTGTGTGTGTGTGTGTGTGTGTGTGTGTGTGGTTATGTATGTGTGTGTGGTTATGTCTGCATTTCTGGAAGAAAACCTGATTTGAAACTGTACAGTGAAAAAGAGAATGTCTGTGCATAATGGAGCCCCACCTAAAAATATGTTGCTAACACAATCGTTTTTCAGGAAAGAAAAGGCAAGGATGCCTGGAAATAGCTGCATCTAATCAGCCCCCATCCCCAGCAATCAGCCGAAGTCCAGGAAATTCCACATGAAACCAGAAGAATAGACATCCTGGGGCTTTGTGCCACAGTTATGATTGGCGGAAGCAGACCCCATCGGTGCTAGGAACAAAGAACCAGAGGTGAAGGAACTGCAGTGGTCCCTCTGCCCCCTCTCTGGGAAGGAGGTGGCACGGGAACAGGAGGGATGAAACTAGGGGCCATGTCCATGGTCCTTTGTTGAGACCACTTTCTTCCACAGCAGCTCAGAGGAACTTACTTCTCCAAGGAAAATAATGAAAACAAAGTGGCCAGGGCTCAGACTGTCCTGATTCATCCTAACAACAATGGTTTATGATGAACACTTTTTGGATCTTGTTTAAGAAGATCTCAGAAAAGGCCACAAAGATATTCTCCTGTCCTTTTTTTTTTTCTAAAAGATTTAAGGTTTTCTCTTTCATATTGAACTCTCCCTTCTCTATGAAATTGAAAGACACACACACACACACACACACACACACACACACACACACACACACACGTGCGCACGCGTGCGCGTCCCAAGCCAAAAGGGTCGAGGTTAATAATTTTCACTATATTAAAATGAAGAACTTCTGTTTACCAAAAATACCACAAAAAGAGTAAAAATATCAACCACAAACTGAGACAAAGTCTTTGGGTCACATCCAAATGACAAAGGACTAGGATCTGGAATAGATAAAGAATGCCATCCAGGCGTGGTGACACACGACTATAATCCTAGTACTTGGGAAGCTGAGACAGGAATATTGCAGGTTGGATGACAGCCTCAGCAACTTAGTGAAATCCTGTTTGAAAATAAAAAATAAAAAGGGTTGGAAGTATAGCATGGAGGTAGAATTCTCTTAGGTCCAACCCCCCTAGTACCAAAAAAAAAAAGAAGCCCACCACCCATTGAAAAATGCCCTAAAACTTGATAAATCAATTCACAAATATATATATATTCAAATGCATAAAACTATTAACATATTAAAAGATCACCAACTCCATCAATAAATAAGGAGATGCAAATTATAATCATAATGAGATATCATTTTACACTCACCAGATGGACAAAAATAAATGGAGTCTGACAGTACTAAATATTAATGAGGATATGGATGACCGGTCTCAGGTACTGCAGTTGGGACTGTAAAGTAGTACAACTTCTATGGTAAACAACTCAGGGTTATCTAGCAGGTAAAGGTGACATTTCTATGACCCAGTAATTCCACTCCTAGGTGCCTACCCTGAAGAAACAGTTGCACATTTGTACCAGGAAGTATCTAAAAGACTTATAGAAGCATAATTCATATTAGCAAACAAGCAAAGTTAATCAAATATGATTAGAGGATACCTACGTTGTAACTGACTATTTTTAAGAAGCAAGGGTACAATAACACAAATTGCAGGGTGGTGCTGACGGTGGAGGGGAAGGCAGGAGGACGGGAGCTGGGGAAGAGCACAATTGACTGAGATTTTTCTCTTTTTTAAAAAATTTCCTCTCCAGTAATTGGAAATTACATCTCTATTTTGTTTTTAAATGATTCCCTAGAGATTTTAGAATGTTTTAACTTAGGAAAAGCTGAAGTGGATTCATTCATTCTTTTCCAAATAATAAAAACAAAATACTTTTAACTCTGTTCACCCTATCCCAATGTATGAGTATCTGCTATTTTTATCTAGTATTTTAGTTCTTCTAGTCTTTAACCCCTCAATTGACACCATTGTTTTAAATTCACCATTTATTTAACATTGCTTATTGTTTCTTCTTGCATCTACAGTGTCCCTGGGGCCCATTGTACTTCTTTTCTGGGGTATATTGTTTGGAAATTCCTTAGAATGGGTTCTTCAATTTCTATTTTCTGGAAATATCAGTATTTTACTTTTGTTCTTGAAAGAGAGAGAGAGAGAGAGAGAGAGAGAGAGAGAGAGAGAGAGAGAGAGAGAGAGAGTGTGTGCATATGCGTGTGTGTGTTGATACCTTTCCAGGTTGATGCTTTTTTTTTCTCTACTTAAAAAAAATTGCTTTGTATTCTTATTTTCATTGTAGCTATTGAGAAATTGGATACCAGTCTAATTTGTGTCTATGTCAGTTATCTTTTTCTCTGCTTTTAAGACTTCCTTTTATCCATTTTTCCTTCCTTTTCCCATTCTCTGTCTCTCCCTCCCTTCTTCCTTCATTCTACTATACTATAGTATCATTACAATGTATCTGGCCTTGGATTTCTTTTTATTTATTATTCTTTGGATTTATTGGGTTCCCTAAATCTGAGGGTTTCCATCATTTGTAAATTTGGAGATATTTTTACCCAAAATCTTTTTTAATATTGCTTCTTCTATGTTTTCTTTATTCTTTCTTTCTTGTACTATGACTAGATACATACTAGATCTCTTCATTAGAGTATTTTATTTCCTGAGTAAATATGTTCATTTTGTAGGATCAATAGGTTAAAACTTGTAAATTTCTGTTTTATTTATAAGTATATAAGTTCAAAATATATTGATCAAGAATATTTTAGCCACAAAGCCATGCATATGAGTGCAAATTCAATGAAGACATAAAGGTTTCTTAGTGGAACCAACAGCATCACTAGCTGAACTCTTACTATTAATATATTTGGTGCAAACTTCTTGAAATTTTGCAGTTTCTACAATATCAATTCTTGCCTCAAGTTATTGAGTGGAAGGTCTTCTATTATAGCATCACTTTTGCCTGTCATATGCATGACACTTCCTAGACAGTTACAAAAACAAGTAAGACAAAAAGCTTATATTATTATATGGGAAGAAACATAAGCAATTATAGTCTAGTGGGGCAAATTAGATGATAGGGGTTATGAGAACTCAGATGGGAGTTCCATCCATACAAGCTCATGGATAGCTTTGGAGTAAGAAGAGGATGGTGGGTGCTGACCCCAGTGGGTGTGGAGATGCAAGTAGGAGCAGCAGTAACAATAAATGCAAATGCTGCAATCTTTCTCCTTGAAATTTACCTTCAGCAGCAGTAAATGCAAATGCTGCAATCTTTCTCCTTAAAATTTACCTTCAGTTTCAGACTGTGCTCAAAGAAGGAAATAAGAACTCCAAGGTATTGTCTTTAAAAGCATTTGTTTTTTCCAGTTACTAGAGGCAAAAGTTGTAGCAGTCACAACTTTTTAGGATCAGCTCACTTGCTGGATGGAGCAGATCAGCAATGATTTGGGTATCCAGCCTGTGGTCTTTTCTGGAATTGAAACATCACACAAGGAAAAGACTGGTCTGTCACAGTTGCTTATAATTGCACTTTCCTCTCAAGTCCTTATATCAGGAGCTCTAATCCAATTTTCTCAGACCCCATCTCCCCACTAGCCAACAAAGATTCCATGCTGGGTCTTGCAAAATTAAGCCACAAGCTTTTCTTCTACCAAAGGTTCGAACCTGAGCACAGATGTCAGAGTTAATCCAGTCACCCCAGGCCCTCCTAACCCCATAGAAAAGTAGATTTGTCTTGCTGGCTCTTTAATGGTGTGGAATTTTCCTCTACTCAGCAACTTTCCTCACTTTGTTGGTTATACCTAATTGGGTTTATCTTTGTCTGAACCAACATGATGGACAGGCCTTTTGGCAAGTGGACTGTATTTATTTCTAGGGCTTAAAACGTGGGTCATAGATTTCTCTAGAGACCAGATATCCACTGGGAATCCTTATCCCACTTTAGCTGTTTGTTCTGAAAACAAAACTGTCATCAATGACCCTGGAAAACAGAACCTCATGCTTTAAGGATGTTGTAGCAGTTACATGATACTACAGCCACACTATACCCAGTGGTGTTAATTGGGGTCAACTTCCAACATGCTTTTGAGGTCTGTGATTGCTACCACCACAAACTACAGCTCTTAAAGGGCATACTTATCAGTCATCCAACCAGGTCTCTGGTCTGTTAGATAAGTTACTTATGATTACAGTTGAACATAGAATTTGAGGTCAGGTATTCCTTAAGTTTTTGACTTACAGAGTGATCTCTAATATGCTCCTTATAGTCCTGATTTTTGGCAATATGGTTTGTCTAAGACAGAAAGACTTGTTTCAAATTCTAACTGTATTGCTTCTTGATTGTATGACCTTGGGCAAGTTACTCAAGCTCCATTAGTTTCTTCTTCTGTAAATTGGGCAGTAATGCTCATCTTAAAGGTATAGAGTGAGGACCAAGTGAAATGGTATATAAAACCTAGGAGAGCATGTGACATATAGTTGGTGCTCAATAAATAGCAGTTGTTTTGATTACTTTACTCACAAGATAATGTCTTCATTCTTCCAAGGATGGGTTGTTGACTTATTTGTTGCCAAGAAAATATAGACTTCAGATATAGGTTCGAAATTATGTGGAGAATAAAAACCACTAGCTAAATTGGAGATTGGTAGACTGATTTATTACACTCCTCTCTTCCCAGTCTTTGGCAGACATATTACAATATTGAAGGAAATGAGATAAAGGGGAAGATGAGCACACAATGACTCAGGTGGAAATTATGCAATTATCTTGTAGCCTGGTCCTCTTCATTGCCCCAGCCCTGATCCATAATTCTCCATTCTGCCCAGGTCTCTGCTACCTGAAGCTCCTTGCTTCATGACTTATGAGGTCAATTTGTCCTGGATGCCAGAAGTTGGGTCCTGAAGCACCCAGAAGAGCTGTGCTGGGGGCGGTGGTAGCAGAGACATGCCGGAAAGTGAGTGTAAAAGGAGACCAGATACATTAGGGTCTCAATGCTGGGGCCAGGAGCCTAAGCAACAGTGGCCCAGAAGCTGGTCTCTGTCCTCACACAGTCTAGACACACACAGAGACAATGCCATTACAGAACAGTGAGTGCCACAGGGATATAACTGCAGGGTCCTGGAAGCCACCACGAATGCTCCTGGGAGGCCAGAGAAAGAGAAGCCAGTGCTGAGAAGTAAAGATGTAATGGAGGAATTAGTCAAAACACAGGTATAAATAAGGAATTAGCCAAAGAGCAGGTGTGTGCATGCCCCTGTGTGTTTTGTGGGGTGTGGGGTGGGGTGAGAGTGTTAGGAAGGGGAGGTGCAATTTTGCAGTCGTGTCTGGTGTGAAGTTGCACTTGTGTGGTGTTGGGAGGTGAGAATGAGCAAGGGATATTTGAGGAATTGTCTGCCATCGATTACAGGCATCACTCACTCTCCGGTGTCAGTTAGTGGAGCATCTCCTGGTGACCTGCACAGGAATGCGGAGAGGTCCTGTGCTCTGAAGCCCCTACTGTTAGCATGGAATCCTCTCTTCACTACTTTTTCTTTTGGAGTTCCCTTCTTGGTTCCTTTCCTACTGCATCAGTTTCTAAAATGCTTCTTCTGTGTCCCTCACACTTTGTCATGGGGCTTTGCTGCCAGTGTGAGAAGTCTCAGGGAACAAGCCCACAGAGGTTGCATCAGGGGTGTGGCCCTAGACCTTACGCATAAGGTGCACCTGCTCTCCAGGTGCAGATGCTTGCTGAGCTCCACGCTGCACGGAGACTGCCCTTGGGTGCTGGGTCCTGCCAGCTTCTTTCTAAGAGAAGGCTTTTCTTCCAGCTCTGATTCCTGACAGAAACTGTTTTAGTGTCACCCAAAGCCTGACCAGGAAAAGCTGCTATATCTCTGAAACAAGTGTCTCTCTTTCTTCCTCTCCACTCCTTTCTTTCTCTTTCCACTTACCTCTCCCACTTTTCTTCTCCTTTATTCCCTACCCCACAAGCCAAATTCATATGCTTTTCTGAAAGTGTAACATTTACTGAGAACTTACTAGGTGCAGGATACTAAACACACACACACACACACACACACACACACACACACACACACAAATACTTGAAAACAATCATGTAAGTAGATATTATTGTCTCCATTTTTAATTTTAATTTATTATTATTTAATATTCTTTTATTGGTGCATTGTAATCATATATCATAGTCAAGTTCAGAGTGATAGGGAATGAAAAAAATTGAGGTTCAAAGGTGTAAAGTGATTCAGCCAAGATCACCAGTGAGTGATTTTAGCAAAACTAAAATTCAAATCAATCTGACCCAAAAGCCCATGAGTTCCATTTTGCATTTTATAAGAGTTTTTTTTCCTACTTCTGTGATGTTTAGTAGTAAATGCAAATAATAGAGAAAACAAAGATACACTCTCCTATAGTCCTGCATCCTAAGTTACTATTAATATTTATGGTTTTCTGTTCCATCTTTATCTTATGTGACTTTAAATACATATTTATAAAATTGTTACACATCTAAGTATGCATATATTATACATATTTATGTACATAATTTTCTACTCTATTTTTACTTAGTATTGTAGCATAAGGTTTTTCTTATGACTAGTTTTTAAAAACAAGATTTTTGATGAATGACAGTATTCTATTTCATAGATGTGCCATATAATATATAACTCATTTTCTCACTGTTAATATTTCATTTTAAAACTGTTTAGGTAATGTTGAGATAATAATGCTTATTTTAAAAATCTGGAGCATTTATTTGATTATTTTAAAGGATCAAAAGTAAAACCATTTTGGCATGGCAATAAACTAAATTCAAGAAAAAATATACCTATTCTTATTCTTATCAGATATATGTAAAATCATCTCACTGAACCCTTTCTTTTTTTTTTTTTTTTTTTTTGCGGTACTGGGGATTGAACTCAGGGGCAGTCTACCTTTGAGCTATACCCCCAGCCCTATTTTTAATTCTTTATTTTGAAACCGAGTCTCACTAAGTTGCGGAGTGCCTCACTAGGTAGCTGAGACTGGCCGCGAACCCGGATCCTCCAGTCTCAGCCTCCTGAATGCTGGGATTACAAGCGTGCGCCACCACACCCGGCTCTCACTGAACCCTTTCTAACAATAAGCTCTTAAAATATTTCTCAGTTCTTGGTTGATAATAATTGAGATTTGTAATTCTTAAATTTTTATGGAATTATTTTTCAAATATTTACTGACCATTTATATTTCTTCTAGTTCCTGTTTCTTTAGGGCAGAAGTTAACAAAGTATAGCCCATCAGCCAAATCTGGGCCATGGTCTGTTTTTTTGTTTTTGTTTTTG
This sequence comes from Graphiurus murinus, assembly GCA_004027655.1. Classification (NCBI taxonomy): domain Eukaryota; kingdom Metazoa; phylum Chordata; class Mammalia; order Rodentia; family Gliridae; genus Graphiurus; species Graphiurus murinus. The sequence continues at coordinate 75,842 of PVLC010001186.1, read as the reverse complement.
TTTTGTTTTGTTTTGTTTTTGCGGTACTGGGGATTGAACTCAGGAGCATTCTACCTCCGAGCTATACCCCCAGCCCTATTTTTTATTCTTTATTTTGAAACAGGGTTTCACTAAGTTGCGGAGTGCCTCACTAGGTAGCTGAGGCTGGCCGTGAACCCAGATTCTCCGGTCTCAGCCTCCCAAATGCTGGGATGACAAGCGTGCGCCACCACGCCCGGCTCCATGGTCTGTTTTTGTAAATAAAATTTCACTAGGGGACAGTCATAGTTTTTCATTTATGATTGCTCCCTTGCTATTCTGCAGAGTTAGGTAGCCAGGGCAGAAGCTGTATGCCTCTGTAAAATCTAAAATAATTGCTATCTGGACCTTTACAGAAATGTTTGTCCTCCCTTCCTCTAGAGAGTGCACTGCTCTGCCAGTCTCCTATTCCTTTTATCTTGGATTTTCCAATTCAGAACTTTTCCCGTAGATCTCAAGTTGCACCAGCTTGCTCTCAGTAAGAGAGACTAAGTATTTGCCAACAGGTAGGATACAGCGATTTCCCTGGGTTGCCCTCGTTGAGTTGATCACCAGCCTACACATTGAATCCTTTCGCGGGTCTACAGAAAAGTGATTGTACATTTTGCTGCCTGATTCCCAGTGTCTAGTTGGTGCTAAGATAGTGTGGCTCTGGGTTCTAAGAGAGTATTTTTCTCTCTCCATCCATAGTTTGTTTCACTGATATAAATCATTAACAACATCCTTTGTATATCTGTCACTTTTTAAGGGAATATAAGTTGTTTAAAGCATGGATTCTGGAACCAGATTGGTTTAACTGTCAGGTCTACCACTTGCTAGCAGTGTGAATTTAGATATGTTATTTTTAGCTTGTGCCAGTTTCCATCATCTGTAAGAATCATGAGGATGATGCTATTACCTTCCTCTTGGGGACTGAGGAACAGAAAATTAGTGTCTACTGGGATGTCTATGTGCTGCTCTGTGGCATTTCCCAGTCCCTTCCTGTGACTGGGCCATTTGCCTAGCTCTGGCCAATGGACTGTGTGGAAGTGTCAGATGTCTTTGATGATCTGTGGTAGTTAAGACCTGCTTTGCTTTCTACTAGAGTGCCATTGGCTGGAATCAAGATGGAGCGAGTCTGAGTTCCCCAGCTACCAGGGGGAAGAAAGTCTCTTATCGTAGCTGAGCTTTGAATGAGCAAGAAATAAATTTGTAAAAGCTTGTAAAAGCTTACTGAGCTTTTAATTTCTTTGTCCCGCAACATAGTTTATGCTATTCTAATACAGGGTTGTTCTAAAAACCCATCAGAGCCGGGCGTGGTGGCGCACGCTTGTAATCCCAGCATTTGGGAGGCTGAGACCGGAGGATCCGGGTTCGCGGCCAGCCTCAGCTACCTAGTGAGGCACTCCGCAACTTAGTGAGACTCGGTTTCAAAATAAAGAATAAAAAATAGGGCTGGGGGTATAGCTCGAAGGTAGAATGCCCCTGAGTTCAATCCCCAGTAC
>PVLC010001186.1:36918-74240 GCA_004027655.1 Graphiurus murinus | reverse complement strand
CAAAAAAAACCCATCAGTATGAAAAAAAGCATGTTAAGTGCTGTAAAAATATTTTTTCATTGCTGGTGTTGCTTTTATTATTACAAGCTAAATATTCTTTATTGTAAATGCTTAGGATGAGAAGTGTTTTAGATTTTGAATTTCAGAATATTTACATAAGTGTATATAATAAGGAGAAGGGGACTCAAATCAAAACACAAGATCAATTTATGTTTCATAAATACCTCATACATATAGCCTGAAGATTGTTTTACTTGTAATAATTTTGAGCACAAAACAAAATTTTGTGGTGTGGTTTTCCTTTCTTTTAATTGGTTGGTACTTTTTTTTTTTTTTTTTTTTTTTTGCGGTACTGGGGATTGAACTCAGGGGCATTCTACCTTCGAGCTATACCCCAGCCCTATTTTTTATTCTTAATTTGAAACCGGGTCTCACTAAGTTGCAGAGGGCCTCACTAGGTAGCTGAGGCTGGCCTCGAACCCGGATCCTCCGGTCTCAGCCTCCCAAATGCTGGGATTACAAGCATGCTCCACCATGCCCGGCTTTTTTTTTTTTTTTGCTTTAATGTTAGCATCTCACCTAGAGATATTTGTTTCCTTTTCCACAAAAGAGCAGCTTTGTATTACCTACTGGCAAAGGTTCTGGTACCTTTCAAGGAGGTATAATAAACTGATCTTCATATTAATGAGTGTGGCTTTAACTTCCTTTCAGGTATATATCTGAGACACTCTGACTAACAGGTTTCTCTTTCACTTTGGTGACATTCTTGAAAAGCAATGTTTAGCAAAACAGATGGATTATGCCCTTGTTAGGTGGCCCTTAAAAACCATAGTCAAATTCCCTGAAAGTTCAATCTCTCCCAATACAACTTTATTTTTCTGAGTACCATGGAGGGAGGCCCTTGCTGGTTCTCTCTCTCTCTCTCTCTCTCTCTCTCTCTCTCTCTCTCTCTCTCTCTCTCTCTCTCTCTCTCTCTGTCTCCTGTGTGTGTGTGTTACTGGGGATTGAAACCAGGGACATTCTATCTCCAAGCTATACACCCCCAGCCCTATTTCCTTCCTTCCTTCCTTCCTTCCTTCCTTCCTTCCTTCCTTCCTTCCTTCCTTCCTTCTTTCTTTCTTTCTTTCTTTCTTTCTTTTGCAGTACTGGGGATTGAACCCAGGGGCATTCTACCTCTGAGCTACACTTCCAGCCCTATTTTTTTATTCTTTATTTTGAGACAGGGACTCACTAAGTTGTGGAGTGCCTCACTAGGTAGCTGAGGCTGGCTGAGAACCCAGATCCTCTGGTCTCAGCCTCCCAAATGCTGGGATTACAAGCGTACGCCACCACGCCTGGCTTTTATTCTTTATTTTGAAACAGGGTCTCACTAAGTTGTGGAGGGCGTCACTAAGTAGCTGAGGCTGGCCTTGATCCTGTGATCCTCCTGTCTCAGCCTCCCAATTACTGGGATTATAAGCATGTGCCACCACATCTGGTCTTGCTGCTTCTCCTTCTCTTTCTGTCCAGGAAGTTCTCCTCTACCTTATTCATCTTTTGAGGTTTGTGATCTAGAATTCCTGTTTCACTGTGTTCATTGAACTTTGTAGATGAGTAGTACTTGGCCTGGTTGATCATGTGGCTTCCTCTCCTCTGTGGCAAATGGTGTAACCATTTTGTTGGGATATGGAAACACCTGATAAAGGATAGGTCTCTACTCATCTTGTGGGTACAGCTTGTCTATAGCTTTGATTGAAAAAACAGCCTTCCTAAGTACCCAGGATGAATTTTAGTGGTTCCTAAAATCTTCCATCTGTCCAGAATATGTGTGTGTGTGTGTGTGTGTGTGTGTATGTGTGTGTGTGTGTTACTAGGGATCAAACCCAGGGGTATTCTACCTCTGAACTATACCCCTAGCCCTATTTTATTTTTTAACTTTCATTTATTTATTTTTGCACTGGAGGTGGAATCCAGAGGCATTCTACCTCTGAGCTACACTCCCAGTCCTTTTTTTTTTAAATTTGAAACAAGGTTTTGCTAAGTTGCTGAGGGTCACACTAGGTTGCTGAGGCTGTCCTCCAACCTGTGATCTTCCTGTCTCAGCCTCCCAAGTACTAGAATTACAGGCATATGCCACCATTCCTGATTCCAGGCAGATTCTTAAAGTATGTGTCTCCTTCAAATCCTTAGTCATTGTTAGGCTGAGACTGAGGAGGCAATGAGTGAAATTTGGAAAGCTGCTCCATAATCCCTGACCTTGAACTACAAAGATGCCGTAAAGGTGAAGCTCGGGCACTGGAGTATTTCCAAGGCAACATGAAACAACCATTCTGTCTTGGCCGGCCTTATCGGCTCCTCAGGAAAATAAACCATTGAGACAACCTTTGTCATCCATGCATCACCCCACGTTTCTTTGTCCCTTTCAAGAGTTAAATACTCAGGGTTTTATGTTCTAAAGCGGCCCAGTATCAGACTATGGGAGCACCTTGTTGCATCTTAACCTCCTTGGGGAAAATGAGCCAAATTTGACACAGAGATCATCATAGACATTTTTATTATAAATCCTATTTTTCTAAAATATGTCAAAATTATCAACTAGCGAGAGATTATTATACAACTTCTGTCAACAACATCCTAGTTTAGTGAAAGGCTTTTTTACATAACCAAGGGTTCTTTTTTATCTCTAGAGTTGACCTTCTCTTTTCTGAAGTTACTTTATGGATCATCTTTCAGAAGTAAAACAAGCCTGGCATATAAACCACTTTGGTGCCTGTTGACACAAAGTGTAGAGCGAGGACTCTATTAGGCGTGAAAAAACAATCCATTTCATGGATGTTAAGCTGTAGTTCCAGGATTCACCTTTGAGGGCCCAGTGTCTCAGGCTGTTGTAGAATAAGAGAATGTTGATGCCACGGCCCCTGGGGAGGAGGCTGCATTAAATATTGCCCAATTTGTTTTCTGAATAAATATTTAGAAACACCCACCCATCATTTTTCATCTTTTCATTTGCACACCTGATTAAACATTTATAAAGTTGACTTCAAAGTCAGATTATCACCCCAACGAGGAGCAGATGCCCTTGCACCTCCTGGAGAAGAGAGAGAAGTGAGGGTGGGAGGGAATGCAGGGGCGACTCGGACAGGGAAGAGAAATGGAGCAGGCTGGGAAGACCATCCTGGAACCATGCCAGTCTCTTCACTAGGCAAGCAGGCAGGCTCAGGCTGAGCCAAGGACCATAAATACCTCCACTGAGTGAGTTAATCATTTAATGAATATGGAAACTATGCACGGGCCTCAAGGTTAAAGATGAACAGGCAGGGATTCAGAAACAATTTCACTAAGGAGATAGTAATAGACTGCAACTAATATCTGTGCTCTACATTAAAACAAGAAACCAGATTAGATGAACTGATGCAACCTGGATTCAAAATAATCAAAAGGTATAGCTGTGAGGAAAATTGAAATTTGAAGACATAGATTATAGAACCATATAGCATGTAGCAGATAGCAGATATTAGAAAGTGTATTGGTATAGTGGATCCTGAGTACACACATGTCTATATCTATAACCAACAACAGGCAGAATATTTTTTTTAAAAAATTGTACCTGTAGTGAAGATATCCTTATTTCTTGTCATTATTCCCTAAAAAATACAGTATAATAGCTAGTTACATAACATTTACATTGTCGTAAGTAAGTGATGATTTAAAGTATACAGGAAGCTCGGTGTGGTGGTACACACATCTGTGATCCCAGTACTTGGAAGGCTGAGACAGGAGGACGGCAGGTTCCAGGATAGCCTCAGCAAGTAATGAGACTCTCATTAACCTAGCAAGACCCTGTTTCAAAATAAAAATAAAAAATAGGGCTGGGGGTATAGATCAGAGGTAGAATGCCAATTCTATTGGTTCAATCCCAATACATAAATAAATACATAAATAAACAAATAAATAAACAGGAGGATGTACATGGGTTATAGGCAAATACGCACCATTTCATATAAGGGATTTGAGAATCTAAGAATGCTGGTATCCTCGGGAGGGGAGGGTACTCTAGAACCAGTCCTTGTGGATATCAAGGGGTGATGGTAGATATTAATCTTTCTGAATATTTAGTGGTTCTAGAAGGTCAGGGCCTTGCTTTAATCTTTTTGCTTCTCACAATGGATTGAATTAAGTTGAATTTAACAAATGGGAGTTGAATTTAATTCAATGTAGTGTTTGCATTGTGATTATACATTATTCATTTTGAAAAGTCAATGAAATTGTTTATAGTACCATAAATTCCCTATAAAGGACTTAAGTCATCTGCACCTCCAAATTGAGAAAAAATGGTCTGTTCACTACTTAATAAAAGTGAAGTATATCTGTGAAGCATTTGTAAAGAAATCCAGCTGTTATATTTCACCCATCAAAGTCAAGTGGACTGAAAAGGAAAGATTGCAAACAACAACAAATAATGATAATGATAATAATAATAATATTTAGAGTAGAGACAGTATTCTAAGTGTCATATCATGATATATTTAATCCTCACAATACCCTATAAGGTAGGTATAATTATTGTCTGCATGTTATAGAGAAAAACTGAGGCAGGGAGAGTTGGCCATACTTATGCAACGGCATGCAACTAGTTGTGGCAGAAGGTAGATTTGAATCATGCACTTGGGCTGCAGATCCTTGCTGTACACTCCTCTCTTTATTCCTTCATGACAGTACCGTAAAATGAGCTGGGATAATATTAGAAACAAACTATGATAGTGTTACAAGGTAGGCAGTGTTTCTTCATTCCATTAGAGAATTCAGGGAAGACTTTATAAAGGAGGCACCAAAGAATCCAAAGAATCAGTTGAGTTTCAGCAGGTGGAGAAGGACAGCAGTCTTGAAGGATGAGGGGCTTGGGCAGATGGATGGAGGAGTGAAGGAAGGTATTGAAGATGAGAGAAAACAATGAGAAAGAACACGGAAGAAGGTGAATTCAAAGCAATTTGGGGAAATCATGGGCAGATCAGTTGGGCTGAATGACAGAGGCAATGCTGATGTAGAAGATCATCTAGGAAAGATACGGGTGATGGAGGCATGGACTTGGTCCCTTAAGGCAGCGGAGGTAAGGGAAGCTCGGGAAACTGTTGAGCTAATAAATGACACAAGTAGAAAATCTTCCTGTTTCCCTCTTTATCAAGAGTTGGCCTTAGAACTTAGAAATACATCTTGCCTACTACTGAATTTAACCAGAAGTCAAGCTCAAATATAAAGCTTGAATTACAGGGGACTCAAATCTTAGTTGTTATAATACAGTTATGCTATCTTGCTTATGTTCCTTTTTGTGTGAAGGTGCTACTGTCATTTCTCATACTACAATACATGCTTTTGTGTGATCAGAATATACAAAAATATTTCCGTGCTTGGGGAGCTAACAATTTAATGGTAAAAGACACAATGTACAAAATAAAATAAATAAAAATAATATATGTGTCAGTGATGAAAGGAAATGAGGAAAAATGAGAAGGAGAGTGGAAAGAGAAGAGTGTGGTATTGAGTTTAAGATGAGGTTTTCAGGAAAACCTCTAAGAAGACAATCTTCAGGTAAAGATGTTGAGAAGGAAACCAGATGGATATTTAGAGGAAGATGGTTTCAGGAAGAAGGAAGAGCAGGTGCAAAGGTCTTGAGATGGAAACGTGCCTGGAATATCTGAGGGGGGGGCAAGTGAGTGGAGTAGAGAAAGGGGGTGAGTAATAGGAGATAGAGTGAGAAGGGAGGAAGATCTCGGGGCCCAGGTGGGGCATAGCAAGCACAGAGCTTTTTGCTCTATAGCTTTGGAGCAAAGGATGAACATGATCTGACTAATGTTTTAGTTGGATCAATGAGGCTGGCATGTTGAAAATGGGCCACAAGAATGAAGGTGGGTTAGAAGGCAAAGGCAGAAGCAGGTACACCTGTTTGGAGCAGGGTAGTAGCAGAGGAGGTGACATTTAGTTTTGTACCTATCACTTTCTTTGTATATGAAGTGATATTAAGTTAGTTTTATGCATAAATGTATATATGAAGTTATATACATTTTTTTGCAGTACTGGGGATTGAACTAAGGGGCATTCTACCTCCAAGCTACACCCCCAGCCCTATTTTTTTATTCTTTATTTTGAAACAGGGTCTCACTAAGTTGCAGAGTGCCTCACTAGGTAGCTGAGGCTGGCCGCGAACCCGGATCCTCTGGTCTCAGCCTCCCAAATGCTGGGATTACAAGCATGTGCACCACTCCCGGCTTAAAGTTATATACATTTATATATCATGATATGTATCTATAACATAAGATAGAGGAGCAGCGCAGGCCAGGCGCAGAGGCTGACTGAGAGCTTGGGAGAGGTGGAACACCTGATTTATTTCAGTGATGCTCTTGGCTCAGCATCTTGCTCAGTGGGGCACTGGTGGGGAAGAAGTCCCTTATTCCCAAGTGCTTCCACATCACCCTGCCTTCGCCTGGCTTTTGCCCTGTGTTCACTTGTGGCTTCAGGTGTTTTCTTGTCTGTAATCTCATTGGTTGAACCATCCTTTGGGCAAAGGCATGATGGTAAATGTGCCAGGCCAACCGGGTGGAGAGAATTCAGCGAAATCGGAGACATCATGGCAATGACCACCACAACTGTCACACATCCCTTTTCCTTGCTTCTGGAAACACGCTTCTCTGCTGTCTGTATGTGGTTCACCCAAGTGCAGGCAGGTGACCCAGGCCTGGCTTAGCCAAAACGTTCCATTTCCTTGGCCACAATGATCAGCTCAAAGACCATGCAGCCGTCATTACACCAAAAAGCTTCACCCTCTTGCACCTACACCCCAAGAGTGTGCCCAGCCTAGGGAGGAGTGGAGTGTGAGGAGGCTGGGGTGAGGAGAGGTCTCTGGCTCCCCTAGAGATCCCAAACTGACAGCGTCCATAGGGCGGGATGCTGTGTTCTTCCAGAGGGCCAATTGGGGCTCTGTTCCATGTATGAGCGGCAGCTGTCCCTGCAGGGGGATCCCTGGCAGATGGGAGAGTCACATGGAGAACCTCCCTTTCTTCCTCGGCCCCCAACAGCTGACTCAGTACTTCCTTGGAGTGACCTCACAATTGCCTGGCTGTTTTGCATTATCAACATGCAGTACAAAGCCACATGATAAACGCCGACCTGTTTCCTCACTTCTGTCTGTGAGAGCATCACAAGAAGCACATCATACTCAACAGACATGCTGGGCCAGGACTGCCCCCGCCCTAGTCTCCATCCAGCCCCGAGTGAGGTTCTTCTCAGCGAGGGACTGATCACAGGGATGGCAGAAATCCAGCCGAGGCTGGGCAGAGAGGAGGAAGGATGGGCAGGGGAATGAGAGAAGATGGAAACGTTAAAAAAGGAAGGATTTTTACTTTTGCAGTGTGCCCCTCTGCTAACCATTATTTCAAGCTTCCTGAATAGAAGAGAATCAGGAAACAGCAGTGGGACTAACAGACTCTTACTGCGGAACAGCTGGGCTAGCGTCGGGGGTCATTAATAACACCATTATGACAGAGAGTCTTTGGCCAGGCACAAACCTGTCTCCACCATTTATGTTTGTAGACAATGAAATTGTGATTCTGAAGGTGGAGGGAGGTACCCAAGATCGTCTACGATGGATGAGGGCAGAGAGAAGAGGAGAGCCATGCTCTTGCACTCTGTTTCTTCAGCCACGCTGGGTGTTGGCCGAGGGCCTGACTTTCCTGTTACCTCTCCGCCAGGTTGAAGGCAGCTCTCTGTCGCTCTCAGCTCACATGGCTAAAACATTCCCTCTGGACACTGAGCCAGATGGTGACCGACCTTAAACAAATCCCCACCGCTCCTTTTGCTGGTTGGCTTGGCTGACCTGTCCTGAATACTGCCTTCACCAAAGCATGTCAGACCTTGAGGGATATGTTCTCTTTTGTTCTCCTCATGTCCTTTTTGTGGTAGGGATTTTTTGTCCTTCTAGTGTTCAGTTTAAAAAAAAAGATTCTAGCAGGGCATAGTGGCGCATGCCTGTAATCCCACTACTTGTGAGGCTGAGACAGGATTGCAGGTTCAAGGATGGCCTCAGCAATGTAGTGAGACCCTGTTTCAAAATTAAGAATAAATTTAAAGAAAGTGTTGGGGATGTAATTCAGTGGTCGAATGCCCTTGGGTTCAATCTCCAGTATACACACACACACACACACACACACACACACACACACACACACACATTCTTTTTCTTACTGATTTTAGCTTCTCTTTCTGTTCACTCATTCATCGGGTGGATTTATAGAGCTCTGATATTTATGGAGCACTGTGTTATGGAAGTCCAGTTGCCCAACCTGGTTTAGGTTAGGAATTTTTTTTTTTTTCTCTCAGGAGGTCTGAGTGAGCTCGGACTTGAAAGACAAGTTGGTTTTAGCCAGGTGAAGCGGAAGCCAGAAGATTCTTCTAGGTAGAAGACCCATATACCTAGACACCATACAAAACAGGTCCCTTCTGAGAAATGCTCAGGTATTCGGTTGGCACGGAGGAGGACTCAGAAGGAGATGGCTATGGAGACATGATGGCTACAAAGGAATGGCGACTGTTTCCCAAGAACAGTGTGAGTGTGGGAGGGTTTAAGTACATATACATCCAGCATGCATTCTCCCTGCCCCCCTCTAATTTTACAATTCTAATAACCATGGGGACAAACCAAATATGTTTTGAAAAACACCTGCGTCCTGGGGCCCTGGCCTCTCCCAGGCCTCTTTGGCAGTGGGGTGGGAATTCCCCAGGAAGCTCAGATGATAGCAAGTTCATCTGCTGCTCAGCCCCTGGCTAGATCTCACTTTCCTGAGGGCCGAGGCTGGGGCTCAGAGGTAGAGTGCTTGCTTAGCACACATGAGGAACATGAGTAACTTAACTGAATAAATAGAATAAAAGAGTGTCCCTGGACAGAAAATGCTAAGAGTGCTCCAGTGACCAAGGTGATCCAGGACATTAGGGGAAGGAGCACAGCCAAGAAGGAACAATTCAGTCTTGAAATTCTGTGATCCATGGCCAAATTCTTGGAGTGCCTCAGAAGGCGGCGAGCATTCTCAGAACTGCACGGGGAGTCAAAACACAGGGACTCGTCAGGCTCCTATCTTCTGACGATTTGCCCTGGGCATGCCCTTTGGATTCCAGGGAGTGGAATCTTGGAGGGTGTTCCTTTCTTCTTGAGCTTTTCCCCTCTCCTTTAGCCCCTTGCTCACACCAATTCCAAAAGCTGCCTGTTAAAATCATTTCATCACCACTCATTCTGCTGTCCACCAAGAAGAGTTGTCTTGTCAGAGACTTCTGTGGCCGTGGAAGAGAGGAGCCAGATCTCCTCTTGTTGCTGTGGCTTGGATCTCGAGTGTCTCCCCAAGTCTCAGATGTGTGTTCAGAGGTGGGGCTTTTGGGAATCATAAGGGCTCCAATCTCATCAGCGATTGATCCGTTGGGTGTGTTAATGATTTGAATGGATTGTTGGAAGGAGGGGGAAACTGTAGGCAGCGGTGGCAGAGTGAGGGGAAGTATGTCATTGGGGTTGTGCCCATGGAGATGACATCTTGCGTCTGACTCCTGTCTGGCTCTTTCTCTCTTTCTCTCTTCCTGGCTGCCACAAGCTGAGCAGCTTTCTTCTGCCACACTCTTCTGCCATGATGTTCTGGCCCACATCAGGAGCATTGGAGCCATTCAACCATGTACAGGAACCTCCAAAACTGTGAGCCAGAACACATCTTGTTTTCTCAGGTATTGGTCCAGTGATGCAAAGCTGACATGACAGTCTGCCTCCGGGCCTTTGTACAGGCAGCTATGCCAACTCGGACACTCTTTCTCAAGATATCTGCCTTTTTACTAAGCCCCCTTTGTTTTATTTAGTATTCACTTGCATGATCAATCCCTCTTACCCTTCTTTCCTTTTTTCTGTATATGCCTGCCTTATAATAGACTATGTAATTGACTTATTTATTGTGTTTATTGTTCATTGTTTATTTCTCCAAACTAGAATACAAATCCACTGGGGGCTTGGGCATGTCCCAAATGCAGAGTAGTGCCTAGCGTATGAAATTTGCTCCTTAAGTATGCAGCGAGCGGACACATGCTCTCTCTGCTGGAGGATGTGTTACTTTTTCAACAATCGTTTTCATGCCATGTTGGCAGTCGACACTGATACCAGGATGCCCTGTGCTATGTGCAGGCACCATCTCTGCTCCAGTGCCCTCGGAGGCACTCACAATACTCGGTACATTCCTCCCAGGCACATAGGACTGAAACGAAGGGTAAGGAACTGGTCTCTGATAGACACCAAGGATCAAAGAGAAAAGGTTCGATGCCAATAGGCAGATGCATAAACAAACACTTTTAAGATGTGGGTGGATTTCTGAGCCCTGAGAACTGTCCCTTGGGGTGAACTCTCATGAAGTCAGAAGGTGGCAAGCCAGCAAGCAAGGACCACACTCCCATCAACAAGGTCAGCGAAGAATTCACACGCAGGAAGTCATCTATTTTTAATATTGCGATTGCTTTCCTGTTTTCCTTTATTCGGTATGTCGCCACAGGAGCCTGATTCCAAGAGTTTTGTTTGAACGCTTTCCTCTCCCATTTTTCTTTTTTAAATTTGGATGCAGCCCTGTATTTCCAGAGAGCAAATGTTCTCTTGTTATTTTAAGAAAACCAGGAGGTTGGGTCAGCTGTCAGGCTGAACAATGCTGGACGGGTCTTCAGTGTCAGGGTCCTAGAGGTGGTCACTCTCAGTGGGAAAGCTGCACATGGGCTCCTTCTGGGGAGCAGTGTGAAAGGGGGTGCAACATGCAAAGATGGGGTGAGTATGTGCAGGTCAAACTAGCTTGGGGAAGCAGATGTCTTGCTAAGTTGGCAGCTCTTGTAGTGAATGTCCCATGGTCCAGTCCCTACCCCACTCTTCTCTCACCACACCCCCTGGAGCCAAAGGGAGACATTCCTTTCATGCCCAAAGCAGTCCAAACCCCTCCTGTGTGTATTTTCCTGGCCAGTTATCTGTACTTCAGCTGGGGCTTTGTAAACCTTGTATTTTCCAAGCCGTAGCATTGCAAAGTTTCAGCAACTATTTAATCATCACTTCGATGTGGACCTGTTTGCTTTTGCCTTCAATGATCAGCTTTTTACGGTGCCAAAGCTGGCAGCGACTGAGAGGGACCAGAGAAAAAACAGTCACAAGATTACGAGATTTCCTGAACATGGATTCCTTATTGTATTGCAATTAAGGTGAAGCTACTTCTTGGTGTGCCTAATGCAGAATTCACTGGGTCCCAAAGACTTATCCTCACCTCTGTGGCTATAGGACTTTGAGTTGAGCTGAGCTAGTAGATTTCTTGATCCTTTTGGGGGTCTCCTCCATCATCATCAGTCAGTCTCTTAGGCCTGGGGTTGGGCAGAATTTCAGCTCCGTAGCGACAGTCCCCAAAAAGGCACGTCCCCCTCTGGGAAGCAGCTCCTGGACTTCCTGCCTTAACCTTGCAGATGTTTCCGTAATCTCCCCCGGAAGTCCTGATGGTCCAGTGCCCCTGCATATTTTAGAGTCTTGCCCCTAAACCTTATCTAATGTGTGTGTGTGTATACATACATACATATATATATATACATATATATGTATATATATATATATATATATACATATATATATAAGTTTAGTTTCTCTAAGTGATATTCAGATATCCAGGTGGAGGGTTCCTCTGTCAATGACTGGCTCTCTCTATTGTCTAGTGACTTTGGTGGACTCCTAAGAGGAATGGTTTTACAGAACAGAAAGACTTGAAGTACACACATTTTTCACAAAGGTGAAGATTAGAATTCGAAGATAGGAATGACTGCTGGAACCTGACCCAGAACTTTTCATATTCAAAATTATTTCAGACCTTACTTAACTGATGAATCCAAATGCAGGTGAGCATGGAGCAGTTCTACCCTAGATTGAAAAAGAGAACCCTGGAAATTACATAATTCATTGCTGGCTAGGACAGAAGCTCTCGGTAACCAGTGCCATCCCCAAAGCAAGAGTTAAGTTTCAGGGGAACAAATCATTCCACCTGACAAGAGCCAAGGAAACAGCCCCCTGTTTTAGACACTTTAGCACTATTGTCTCAGGCATCCACGAACTTTTAATTCTTACTATTTTAGCCAGAATTGGCTGATCAGTATTCTATATATGGTTCTCCAAACAATGTATAGGAAATACATATAACAAAATATAAATTTAAAAGTAAACAGCAGGGCCAGAATAGTAATGGAATTAGAACGAGCAAAGAGTAGAGATGAGCAAACCAAAGTGGTTTTATATAGTTTAAATAACGGCACAGTGAATCTGCCGCAGAACTTCTTGGTAGCCAAAGTAATGACATATCTATAGACTTATGTTATGGTATGAAATGTCCCCCAGGAAAGTCCAGGTGTTTGGAGTACAGTGCAGCAAAGTCCAGAGGTGGGGCATGGCTAAAGGGGGGGGCCACTGGAAGTGTGGCCTGGAGGACTAATGCTCTCTCTGGTTGCCGCTGACCTCATCCTCCTTGTTCTCATCCTTGTCCTCTCCATCCTCCTCTCCCTCCTCCTCCCGTCTCTGCTCTGGCAGCCAGGGGTTGAGTGGTGCTCCTCCACCATGCCTTGCCACCTCAGTTTCTGTCTTGGATCCAGCCAACTATGACCTGAACCTCTGAAACCATGAACCAAAATAAACAGTTCCTCCTCTGTGTTGTGCATGTCAGGTATTTTGGTCACAGCAATGAAAACAAGCAGACTAATACGATGTATTTGTCCCCATGCCAATCCCTACTCCAACCTCTCCAGCCAAGGGAAGCATTCTCTGTAGGCAGCCCTGGGCCACCCACCCACCATGGGGCCTGGGCCTGGGCTTGTTCCACCAAACCACATGGACTGAGTCAAGGGAGGTGTGATTGTCCAAGGGAAGTTGTAGGCTCTATTAAAATAAAGGTTTCTGGGGCTTGGGGATGTAGCTTAGTGTTGTAGCTTAGCATGTGTGAGGCCCTGGGTTAGATCTGTAGCAGAGAGAGAGAGAGAAAGAGAGAGAGAGAGAGGAGAGGAAAGAAAGGTATGTTCTGGAAAGCATAAAGTGCAAGCGTCTGCCTGGCATTTCCTTTCTTCAAATGTGGCTCCTATTTGCTAGTCTGGGTAATTCAGCTTCCTCTGAGATCCCTGTGACCCAATCCAGTTATCATTTCCAGTTGAGTTCGGGGGAGACACAGTGAATATGCATCATTCACTTTTCTTATCATTGGGAGACAAATAGTTAACTGTAATGAAACAACCATTCTGCTTTCTTTTCTGACTAAAGTGGCTTAATTTATAAAATGTTCCCTATCACCTGGCTGCTGTTACCAGGGAGCTTGGTGGAAGCCCTCCAGCACTTGTGTAATTCCTTAAATCCTGCACTCCCATTAGCCACCAAACCCTGCTTGGGTCTCTCAACCCGAGTAGCAAGACTGAAAACAACCGTATTCACTAAGAGGCTCCTGCTGAAAAATTAATCAGTTCTTAATATGAATTATGGCATAAGACCAAGGAATACTTTCACGTACCTCTAGGTATAGGGAGCGGAGGGATGGATATGTGTACCCCCAAGGGGACTTGGGGCTGCCTCTCTGATGTAAATTCTTTTCTTCTCCCAATCTGAATGGTATGTTCACTCTTGCTCTGTTTCATCCTGTGGTTGTGAGAAGCCGAGGCAGCTGGATGAGGTCCTCAGGAGAGAGATGCCTCTGTTCGGGCCATGAGATACAATCCCAGGTATTTGTACCAGTCAGGGAAATGTCTAAACCGTAGCACAAATAATGTGAAATGAAGAGTGATACCTATAGATCTTTCTCCCCAAACAATTTTCTACACAGCATATATATTATGTTATTATTGCAAAACATTCTTGAGATGTGCTAACTACATATATACAGAATACTTACCTGTCTCATTTTATGACAGGCTAGAAATCATTTTTCCTTCATCTACAAAAACCTGTTAAAAATGTCCCCTAAGATATCCCTTTAGAACTTCAAATTCAACATATCTAAAAGACCTGAGAAGCATCTTTGCTGTCTCTGTTCCCTTCGTTCTATCTAATTACTTATCAATCTGTGTGTGTATCAGCCTCTCTTCCCCAAAATATGTCCTGAGCTCCTTTTATGCAAACAGAGATGTGTGAGGCACTGGGTGATGAGGAGGAATGGCAGACACATCCCTGCCTCATGGAGGTTCCCATCTGACAAAGGAGACACACAATATTCATAGTCATGAGGAAGTATAACCACGACAAGTGCTCCTGGAGAAGCGAGCCTGGAGGATGCTTTACTCACAACTACTCCCCAGTTTATTCCTTCCTCTCCCTCATCATGGCCACAGACCTCGCCAGGTCTTCATCATGTCACATCGATTACCTAGGAGACCAGCAGTTCTGTTCCTCCACTCAGCACTGTGTGAATACCCACTGTTGCCAACACACCTTGTACCATGTTGTCTGGGAGCCTCATTCTTGGAGTTGTTCTTTCTATGTGACACGCTTACCATTGTTATCTATCCGAATCATGCTGCTCTTTAATTAAGACATAGCAGACGTGCAACCCCTTCTTTAGATCTGTCCTATCTCAACCAGGTGCTGAGGTCCATGTCTGCAGTCCCAGCGACTCCAGAGGCCGAAGCAGGAGGATCTCAAGTTTGAGGATAGTCTGAGTAACTTAGTGAGACCCTGTCTAAAAATTAAAAACCGTTTAAAGCCAAGCATGGTGAGACAAGAGGATCATAGATTTGAGGACATTCTCAGCAATGTAGCAAGACTCTCAGCAACCTAGCAAGAGCATATTTCAAAACAAAAAATAAAAAAAGATCTGAGGGTATGGCTTGGAGGTAGAATGCCACTGGATTCAATCTCCGGTACCAAAAATAAGATAAAATAACATAATCTGTTCCATCTCCAGTAGAATTGATCCCCCACCTCCTCTTAGCAGCATTCCTTGTCCGTATCATTTTCTCTCATGGCATTCTTACATTCTGAGATATTTTGCTGCATCGTCTTGTCTTTCCTGTTCATTTGTAAGTTCCAGAAAGGCAAGGACTGGAGGTAGAGACCATTTTTCATTCTTTGGGATGTACCAGTATCTGAAGCCCCTTCTTATATTTCAAGAAATGAATCTTTGTTGAGACTTTCTTCTTCTTTTGTAGAAGTTCCCAGATCCCTGTATTCCCAGCATTCCTTGTAGTTAGAGTGTAGACATGTGACTTCTATTCTCCCAAATAGATACCTCAAATGAAGTTTTGGATGGAGAGCTACTTAAAAATCAAGGGCATCAAAGTGGCTCTCTGGTAGAGGTGGCGACCCAGCAGGAGGGAGTTGGGGTGACGGTGGAGCTGGTGGTGATAGTTTCCTCACCAGGTTGGGTCTGTGATACGGCAGCAGGCATAGCCACCTCTCCCTGGGATTATGTGAGCTACTCAGCATCTTTTTATGAAACCTTTTCCTGCTTACCTCAGTGTCTCAGCTTGTCTCACTTGTGATGCTGTGACTCTGTACTTCGGACTGGGTAATTTATATATAAGGGAACTTTGTTTCTCACAGTTCTGGAGATGAGGAAATCATGGCCATGCTGGCAGGTTCGGTGTCTGTGTAGTTGTCTCTGATTCCAAGATGGTGCCTTAAACACCGCTTCCTGGGCTGGGGAGATGCTGTGTCGTCACATGGCAGACGGGACCGAAAGAGTGAATTTATCTCCTCAAGCCCTTTTAAAAGGTACCAATCCATTCCGAAAGTGGAGCCCTCACCACCTAGCCACCCCCTAACCCTGCTCTTTTAATACTGTTGTTTTGGGGATTAAATTTAAGCATGAATTTTGGAAGGAAAAAATATTAAAGCCATAGCACTCACCCTATTTAAGCCTACAAAGACACTAGCACAGAGCCTCAGTCATCCTAAGAACTTTAAACATGTGTGTTGAACGAATAAATGAAGGAGTAAATGAATGAAAATTATTGCAAACTCCAAGAGCCTCCCTAAATTTGAGTTTCCTCATCCATAAATGGGCTAATAATTTATCTCTCCAAAAGATATTATAAGGCTTTAATGAGATAATACGTATTGAGCAACCAGCAAATAGTAAATAACAAGCAAAGAATAGCTGCTATTGGTAGAAATAGGGATACAAAGATAGTGATAATGATAACTCAATGGATGAATGACTCATGCTTATAACAGAAAGAGGGAATCGGAGAAGGTTCTGTCAGGGATACAAGTCCTAGACTTCTAAACCTGCTTTATATAACCCATATTTAAATGCTGGTTGCCTTAGTGTTTCTATGGCAACTGCAGGTTCTATGCATGGGCTTGTCACCTGGCTGGACCAGTAAATGAACTCTGTGTGAACAACTCACCTGAGAGAGCATGCTTTTGGAGAGTCAGCAAGAGCCAGCATTTGGTGCAGTTGTCCAATGTCAGGAAAAACCTGGTTGAAATACTCTTGGTGCCAGATTATGAGCTAAAACAAGAAGCTTTCCAAAGAGCCAGAGCACCCCTTACAGGACAATGAAGGAACTTGACGAACACAAGTCAAAGAATGGTCGCAAAGGCAACTGAGTACTACAAGGAAAGAAAGCAAGAGTTCAGCCAAAAAGCAAGGACAGAACAGCTTTGAGCCGACCAGACACTGAGGAGGCTGATGCAGATGGCGACCCCGCTCTGAAGCCAGCTGCTGAAAAGCAAAGGTCGATGTCTCCACACCAAATGGCACCACAAAGGTTGCCCGCTTGCTTGTCCTTCAGACCTCTATCAAACACATGCGTACAACCTCCACCTTCTCATACCCAGGACCAGCATTTTTGATATTTTGTTTGTCAAAAATTTTGTTTGCATTTATTTGGATTCCTTTAAATACTGAATTAAATATTTTTTAAAATCTTTTTGGTTTTCTTTTTGGTGCCCCCTTAAAACTTTGTTTCTCACTCACTTCCCCCTGGCCCCAGCCTTGCTCATACCAAATAGTTGGCAAATATTCTCATATAAGGACACATTCACTTTTTATAGCAACCCGAAAGGTACGTATTGCTGCCCTATTATATGGCGTAGCAAACTGACCAACAGAAAGATTCAGCATCTGCCAAACTTCATGTGGCTGGCTAATTAAAAAATTTAATCTGTTCAAGTTGAACTTGAACACAAGCTGCCTTCTTTCCATCAGACCTAACTATGGTCCAAGGCAATAACACAGAAACACTATGAAGAATTAGGCAAGAATGAACTGAAATGTATGAGTAAAATTCATTCCAAGAAGTATTATGATTAAAATTGAGATCACAGGATGCTTAACACAGGGTGGCTGTAGGGGGCCAAGCAAGAGCTTTCCAAGGAGAATTTGAGAGGCCCCTCTTAAAAAGTTGTGTTGAATCACGGGTTTCCTCTTTTCTTACTCAGCATTCTCTGCTTCAAAGAAACATCTTTCTCAACAAATTCCTTAAGCCATTGACTGTATCTGGCACACAAACCAGTTCAATGTCTCAAAGCCCTACTTGTGCTCTTCTGGTCCATCATACCAACCTGCCTGGAGTATTCATTTCTTCCTTAGTTAAAACCAGGAATTGGTTTCCCTTGGATACATACTGTCAAAGCCATTTTTAATTAAATTTCTGAAAAACTTGGCAGAATGCAGGAAGAAACATTTGACTAGCCAGACAATCTTCATGAGAACGATATCCATAAGCTGTGCAAAAAAATTGTTTTCATTATTCTGTAAGTATAGCTCATTGTCTTTCACATGCTGATCTGCAAGAGAACTTTTCTGGAGCATGTAGGCAATAACCTGAGAAAACTCAAGACAGATGGGTTGTGGCTGGAGGTGGAAATGCCTCCCACCCTTGGCCCTTGTGATGCAGACTTTAGCACTATAAGTATCTAGAAAAATGAACCTCTTATCTTGGTGTGTTGATCTTGCAGTTTAAAAAGTATAGCCTTGCCCAGCACTGTGGTGCATACCTGACATCCTAGTACTTGGGAGGCTGAGACAGAGGATCATAGGTTCAAGGCCAGCCTCAGCAACTTAGCGAGGCCCTCGGTGACTTAGTGAAACCCTGTTTCAAAATAAAAACTAAGAAGGGTGGGAATGTGTCTCAGAGGTAGACTGGGTTCTATCCCCAGTACTGCAAAAAAGAAAAAAAAAAATGTAGCCTCTTTTTAGTAGACTGTTGGATAAATATGTCACAGAGACCCATGAAAGAGAAAGTATCATCAGCTTTTTCATGAACACACTTTTAGCTTGGGTTTCAGGGAGGCTAAGAGAGTTCATAATTGTATGTGGATTCTGCTTGCATCGCCCAATTTTCAGTGCACAGAGGCCCCAGCCGTTTCCATTAAATAAAGAAGTGGGGAAATTGTTTCTCTAGAGAAGTGGCTGTGATGTTGATCCTCTGTAATTATCTCTGGGGAACTGGCTGTTCTTAAATACACCTGAACAACATATTTAAATGTTCCTAAGGGGAAAGTTTTGTGTATATTAAATATCTTCCAATAAATTGGTTTTTTTAATTTTATTTTTTGTGGTACTGGGAATTGAACTCAAGGGCATTCTAACTCTGAATTATACCCCCAGCCCTTTTTATTTTCTTTTATTTTTTTGTTTTTGTTTTTGGGACAGGGTCTCGCTAGGTTGCTGAGAGTCTTGCTACTTGCTAATGCTGTCCTCGATCCTGAGATCCTCCTGTCTCAGCCTCCCAAGTACTGGGATTACAGGCTTGCACCACCATGTCCAGCTAGTTTTTTATTCATTCAAAAAATACTGATGATTCAGGCAATGTTCCAGAAGATGGGGATATGGCCAGGACTATGGTTATATACTTGTGTCTACTTGAAGCTTATATCCTAAGGGAGGGACAGAAATTAGAAAACAAACAAGTGAATAATATAGTTGCAGGTATAAAGGAAAGCAATAAATCTGGGTCAGGAGGTAAGATCGGATGACAGGGCAGGCTATTGTAGATCCAGGGAAGATCTTTGTAACATGGCAGCATTTGAAAAAATTCCTGAGTGCTACGAATGAGTGAACCCTGTGAGAATCTGGAGGTAGAGTCTTCCAGACAGAATGACCTAGAATGTGAACTCCATGAAAGTAGAAACTTTTGTTCACTGTTGCATCCCCTACTACTAGGCATTTAATCCATACTTGTTGAGTTTTTGCTAATGCAAAGGCCTTGATGTGGGAAGCATCAGAAAGAACAGCATAGCCAGTGTGGTTGGAGCTGAGGGAGTAGGGGACAGTCAGGCTATGAAGCTGTCACCACTGTTAATGGCATCATTATTAGTGGGGCCCCTTTCTGTCTCAAAAGGGCTTGTTTGGATAGATGAATCATATGGTCACTTTCCTAATAGGCTATGATAGGGAATTTTTATATGATTGTGTTGGGAATTTACTACTCAAAGTAGTAAAGCAGCATTATTATTATTTTTTTAATTCTTTGTGGAGGTGAAAGCTTTAATTCTTTGTGTAAGGGAATAGGGAATGGCAGGCAATTGTGGAAGCAAAGAGACAGTTAAGAAAGTTAGGTGATAATTACAGTGATCCAGGTGAGAGATGATAGTGACTTGGGCCAGGGTGATAGCTATATTGGTAACAGAAGTGGGCAAATGGGGGATTTATTTTGAAGGTAATGATAGAAGTCTTATTGAATGTTTGAATGTTGAATGTTTGATAGGAAAAGAGAAATCAAAGAGGATTCCTAGGATTTTGGAGACACCACAGAAAGTACAATTATTGAAGACTTCTATTTGGGTGAGTTAAGTTTAAGATCCCCAGGAAGATTTAGGCAGAGATATGGAGAAGGAAATTGGTCTATAAATCTAGAGGCCTGACAAGGATGGAGAAGTTATAAATATGTAAATAAAACCGTGGAACTAGATAGGATTACCTAGGGAGTAAGGATGGAGAAGAGAAGAAGGATGAGGACTACGTTTTGGGGCAACATTTAAAGATAAGGAATAAGAGAAGCTAATAATTTATGTACACACGTTGAGATATGCGGATAAGTTAAAAAAGTTAGCAGATATAAATAAACATAATTTTGGGTCTTTTAAGGTTTACCGTCATAAGACTAAAAATTTATAATTATAAAAATAATGTACACTTTTTTAAACAAAGGAAAAAATTTAACCAATGGAAAAGAGAAAGGAGAAAAGAAACACAAGAGATGAGAGGTGCAGTAAATGAAAACCACAAAATAAGGAAGAAGTATAGTATTAAATTATTATAGTAAACACAAATTTGTCCCTATAAAAAGATATTCAGAATAACAAAAATGCTATAACATTATACAACCTACCGGGCAAACATGATTTTATAGGTGAAGTTTATGAAATTTCAAATGTAAAAGCAGCTAATATAATTTTATGAGGCTTGGATAATCTTGATTCCAAAACAGGATCAAGTAGAAGAAAATTTTTGGCTGAGTCTTTTAAACATGGATGCGAAAACCCTAAATAAAATATTACTGAGGCCAAACTAACATGAATACTAATATATTAAAATAATTAATATATAAATTTAATAATATATGACCATAATAATAATGTTATTATAAGATAACACATTATTCTAGAAAAGATGATACACCATTAAGAAAGTTTTTACTTCCAAGAAAGCCAGGATGATTCAACATTGGAAAATCCATCAATGTAACTTACCATAGGAACAGACTGAAGAAAAATAACTATAGAATTATTTTAACAGAATCAGAAATAGCATTTAAAAAATTCAGTAACTATTTGTGATTAATAATAAAAACTATAGAAGAAAATCAAATCTAGAAGGAAGCATCTTAATTTTGCAGAGGTCAGATGCTGAATAACAATGGCAAACATTAAATTTGCTGGAGAAGTTGTACAATTTCATCTAAGATTGGAAATGAGACAAGAATGATCACTGTTGTTGCTAGTGATTAACTTAATTTTGGAGGTTGGGCAACTGCCCTGTAAGAAAAGAAATAAGAGGAAAAGAGTTTGAGGGAAAGAAATAATTATTTTTTGCCTTGAACAAGATCATCATATAGAAAACCAACAGAATAATCAATGAGCTATTAGCACAAATAAAAGAGTTCAGCAAAGCTGCCAGAAACAAACAAACAAACAAAAAACTGGTTGTAATTTCTCTATACTAGAAGCAGCTATTTATTAAGCACATTAAAAAAACAAACAAGCAAAAAGAAAAAGAAAACAAGATACTCTTCACAATAAAAACCCAAACTGTAAAGTGTCTATGGACTAATTTATCAAAGGAAATTTAATTATTAGTATCTCACTTTATCAATATTCATCAAGTTGTAAAATATTCAGTGCACTCTTCTGTATGGAGGTTATAAATCAATAAATAAAATTTTAAAAATAAAGAAGAGAAACTAATAAGATATCAAGGGTATGGTAGCTAGAAAGAATTTTATAAGTATTTTAACAGAGTAATTGAAACAATTATTTTTTTCTGGTACTAGAGATTGAAATAGGAGGGTTCTACCACTGACCTATATCCCCAATCCTTTTGTTTATTCTTTAATTTTGAAAAGGATCTCAGTAAGTTACCAGGATCTGGCCTTGAACCTGCAATCCTCCTGTCTCAGCCTCCCAAGTATTAGAATTACAGATGTGCACCATTGTGTCCAGCATAATCAAAATAATTTGATTA
The DNA here is from genome assembly GCA_004027655.1 of Graphiurus murinus. Classification (NCBI taxonomy): domain Eukaryota; kingdom Metazoa; phylum Chordata; class Mammalia; order Rodentia; family Gliridae; genus Graphiurus; species Graphiurus murinus. The sequence continues at coordinate 52,575 of PVLC010001186.1, read as the reverse complement.
AGAAATGACTGTTTAAGGTCCAGTGGAGAAAATATGAATCTTTATTAAGGTGTATCAATAAGATATGAATAAATATGCTCTTGGATGAAATGACTTCACATAATAAAGATGACAGTTCTCTATAAAGGAAATCAATAAATTCAGTGAAATATCCAAACAACAACAAATGCTGGAGGGTGTGAAGAAGTGGGAACTCTAATACATTGTTGGTGGGATTGCAAATTAGTGCAACAGACAAATGAGAATGAACCTACCATATGATCCGGCAATAGGACTTCTGAGCATCTACCAAAAAGAACGGAAACCAAACTACCAGAATAATGCATGTGTATCTATGTTTATAGCCACACAATTAATGATTATCAAACTATGGAACCAGCCAAGATGTCCATCAACAGATGAATGGATTACAAAACTATGGGATATGCACACAATGGAATTTTATTCAGTCATAAAGAAGAACAAAATCATGTCATTCGCATGGAAATGGATGGAACTGGAAAACATTATGCTAAGTGAGATTAGTCAGTCATAAAAAGTAGGGATGCTTTCCCTAATATCTGGAAGCTAGGGGAAAAGTGGGTCATAGAAGGAATTCTAGATGAAGAAGGAGAAACCTTAGATGAGCAAAGAAGGTGACCTAATTGAAGGTGATGGGAGAGAGGGAGAGGGAAACACCCTAATGCACATCATGTACATTCACAAACATATCAAAGTCAATCACTAAGCTGATCATGAGAAGGAGGGAGGGGGGAGGAAATGGGGTGGGAATTGGGGAAGGGTTAAATGAGTGCTGTGTGCAGGTTTTCCTCTACCAGCTTGTACCTCATTAAGATGTATGATTATAACACATCAAAAAAAAAATTCAGCTGGGTGTGGTGGTGCACACTTGTAATCATAGTACTTGGAAGGCTGAAACTGGAGGATTGCAGGTTCAAGGACAGCCTCAGCAATTTAGTGAGGCCCTCGGCAACCTAGTGAGACCCTGTTTCCAAATAAGAGATAAAATCAGTCTGGGGATGTAGCTTGGAGGTAGAATGCCTCTGGGTTCAATTCCCATTACTACAAAAAAAAAAAAAATCAGTGAAATATCAATTGAAACTTCAGCTACATTTGTTTTAGAAACTCAGTAATAATAATTTTATCTAGATTTGATAGGGAAGTTTAAAGATCATGAGTAACTAAGTCAATTTTGAAAAGTAGGAGGAAAGAATAGAGGGTGGCACCTTGCTCCACCACAAAGTACAAGTAATAAAAACAGCCCTGCTCTTATGAAAAAACAAATAGACCAAGAACACACAACTGGGGGGTCAATTCTAACACCACAAAGGTGGATAAACTCTAGCTGCATTAATATCTAAAAATATGAATGGTAAAAACAGAATTAATAAGAGATATGCAAGCCAGGCATGGCAGCTTACACCTGTAATCCCAGTACTTGGGAGGCTGAGACAGGAGGATTGCAGGTTTACAACTTAGCAAGGCCCTTCCAACTTAGTGAGACCCTGTTACAATATAAAAAATAAAATAGGGCTGTAGGTGTAGCTCAGATGTAGAAAGCCTCTGAGTTCAATCCCCAGTACCACAAAAATAAATACATAATAAAAAATTGGAGATATGTAGAATATTTTTGTGACTCAGAGATAAGGGTGGTTTGTTAAACAAAACTCCTGAAGCAGAAACCATGAGGCTAAAATGGATGGATTTAATTACATCAAAATAAGATTTTGTTGTTGTTGTTTAATAAAGTAATCAGGTATAAAGGCAGGAAAGAACTAACAGGGAGTTTGGGAATGGGAATAGAAATATAGCCAAAGGAACTGAACATGTGATTGACAAGAAGAGGAAACCAAGATGGTATCAAGCCTAGCATGAACTGCTCAGACTCACTGGGGTAGTAAAAATGCAAATTAAATAAAAAAGCTCTAACTTCGCACCTATCGGATTAGCATGTATTTCAAAGCTGGAGCTCAGGCCTAGTGTGGGAGAGACTTGGGGATTCAGGGATCGTTATGCTCTGCTGTTGGGAATGTGGATTGCTGCTGTTGTACTGGGGACCCATTGATTCTACTAATCATTTTACAATATGCACCTCTGCTGGGGAATCCAGAGGGGTGTGTGTGTGTGTGTGTGTGTGTGTGTGTGTGTGTGTGTGTGTGTTTGTGTGTGTGTGTGTGTGTGTGTGTGTGTTTGTGGTACTAGGAATTGAACCCAGGGGTATTCTACCTCCAAGCTACACTCCCAGCCCTATTTTATTTTTTATTTTGAAACAGGGTCTCACTAGGGTTCATCATGAACTGAGGATTTTGACTTGAGATATAAGGTTGAAATTACAAAGAAAAGAAGGGAGGCAGGAAGCCGGTGGGAATCAGAGTAGAAAGCTACTCTTATCCTTGCCTACCTGCCAGGCCAGTGTCCAATAAGGCCCCCCCCTGAGTGTGATCCAAGGTCTTGCCCTACAAGCCTGGCCTGTGGGAAGTTGCTGGTTGAAGAAATAGTCGAAAGAGGGGCTTTTGGGGTGCCTCCATCCAAGGAATAACTCAGCCTGAAGGAACGTGTGGAATCCTAGCAGCCGAAGAGACACAAGGTGAAGGTTGGGAATCCTATTGAACTAGTCAAGTCTCAGGAACAGAACTTCTCTTGCACAACCGGCGATGGAGGCTCGCGATCTCCATCCTGTGATCCGTGGAGATCCAGCAGAGATAGGTAAGGGATACAGGACAGATACCTCTAGCCCAAATTGGCAGATGCTGCGCACAAGGAAGACACTCCTTACTCAGGGTTGATAGCCGCCCACACTGGCTCAGAACATGTAGATATATATTCCAGGTGAAGACTGTATTGTAAATTTAAAGTGAATTTAAAATGTAAAATAAAGCACGGAGTACATAGTTAGGAGGACTCAATTCCCATTGAAAGAATTGATGCAGTTGTATGTGTTCTAAAACACTTCCCTATAGGACCTGAAAATCTTGTAAAGAAAGGCTCCAGGTAATGTACTGAAATAATTCTCTGAAATACAACCAATCTCCGTATGTCTTTATTTTTCTATAAAAAAAAGTCTGGATATTAGGATATTACATTTTAACCCTTTTTCTCTATATGTATCTATATCTAGCAATTGTGTTCTAAAAGCAGATGGTTTGAAAAATGTTATCTCCAATCTGAATAATCTAGGCAAAGCAGTCCTGCAATAATTTATTTTAATTATTCATGTTTCTGGTCTTGAAGGACCAGCAAGTACTCAGCACATCACCATGGAAACCAGTGCAGGCTGCTGGCGGGTTTTATCATCTTCTCTAGCTAAAATCCACCTGCTGATTTGACTGTTAAAGACGGGAGTCCCCCGACAGGAGCTGGGATAAGCTCCAAATACAACCCCAAGATCCCAAGAGTTGAGGAATGTCACACTGGAAAGCAAGATGACTGTCTAACTTTCGGAGATGCCAGTGCATGTTGAAGAGACACCCCTGGGTGTCTTAGATTGTGCCTCTTCCCTTGGGGGGAGGGAGAGAAATAACTCCTATTTCTGGGTTTTTAAAAAAGCAGTGTTAAGTTTGACATAAAATGACAAAAACTATCCCATGTACAACTCCAGGCTCAATACACTGTCATCCTGACATGACCCTTCCCTTTGCACAGGGGTCCTCAGCATCCTCCCCACCCTGCACATGCTGCTCTGTGGTTTGTCCTGTGAGGGTGGAGACCTGTCATTCTCAGTTTTAAGGATAGCTTACACCTGTGGCCCCGGTCAACAACTGTAAGTAGAAGAAACGAGTGACTGACGCCTGCCTGCTTTTCTCTTACATGGGTCGTTAACGCAGTTGTTTTCAGACTTCTGGATTGCCCAGACCAGGAAAATTTAAAAAATATACGCATAATGATGTCTACTCAGTTTATTGAATAAGGACTAACAGCAAAACAGAACAAAATAACACAAAAACATGTCTATGATGAATGTCAAAGAATAATATTTTTCCTTTTATTTTTTATTTTAGAAAAAAGCCTTCACGATAAAAAGGTAAAAAAGTTCTAATCTGAGGATAAAAGTCAGTTCTTTAACTTTAACATGTTTAATCTTTAAAAAAAGAAAACTCTTTACAATGTCCTTATTTCTCCTTTCCTTTGCCATGGGTCAGGATTGGAAACCAGACATAATTAAAATGTTTGCTGAATATATTTTCAGGGCTAAATCATCTTTTGTTGTACTCTTCTCTGCCTCGTGCCTTGTGGTAGTTGCTTTATTATTTGCTAAGTTTAAAGAAGTTTTCATTCCTTCTAAATACAATAAATGAGATCTGTATCTACCTCTTTGCCTAACATGCTTTTGTTTCTAATTATTTCCATCATCTTTCTTCTCTGCCTTGTGCTGCCTAACTCTTGCTTTTAGGAAAGTGGCCTTAAGAAGTTAGGCCACCCCTTACTTTCGTCGTCTTCGAAACCTATTGCTAGCATCTGGTATTCTCATAATTCCTTTTATTCAAGGAGCTTAGTGTGCTTTGCATGGTAGCCCCTAATCCTCTCATCTAGCATTTTCTACTTACTGGAAGGGGAGGCAGGCATTTGGATCAAGGCTCCGTCTCAGTGATTTGGGTGTTAAAGGTTTTCTATCACTTTCTCCCACGGTACAAGCGTCTCCAGTTGAATGATGGATCAGGGTTGCTTGTGGGACCCTTGAGAACAAAGTCCTGGCTTCCACAGCCAGGGGACATGGCGCCCTCTAGGGGGCAGTCTGGCTGCAAGACCCCTTGGGAGTCTGTTCCATTAGAAGTGCCACTTCACTTTTGCAAGAAAGATGTGACTGTCTGTAAGAAATTCTCTATTGTTAACAAAAGATGAATTTATTGTTCTTTGTAGGGAAAGAATACCATTAAAGGTAGTACTCCATCCTAAAACATCAACTTCATGATAGGTGTGTCAGAGTTTCGCTATTTTTTAATTTAGTTTTCTGGACAGGATTGATCCTTCTCTGGCTGTCGCCCGAAAGTTAGACAGCAAAACGTGCTAACATCGCCACCTAGCGGTTAACTGTGACATTACTGCTCCACGAGAAGAGTCCGCTGAAGGTCAGACTTCCTCATCCACTGATAGGAAGGGTGTGTGTTCACCTCGGTGATTACTCATTTTGTGCAGCTTCTCTTCTCCAAGTGAGTGCGTGTGCACATGATCCAGTTTTGTTGGTGCTAAGCGACGATTGTCCTTGAAATATAGTTCAATGCTCCCGAAGGTCAATCCTTCAGGTCTCAGATTTCACCACTTCCAAGAAGCTTTGAGGCTCTTCCCTCCAATTTCATTGTCTGCTGTGCAATGGTAGCCCCGTTTCTGCATTTTTAAAAAACTGTGTTTATTTGGAGCTACCGTTGTCATTACAGAGTGTGCTTAGCTGCTCATTTCTCATGCCGTGAGGGACACACGCTTCATAAACCTGTGTCAGGTCTCCTGCACCTAGCACATGCAGCTGCTTGATCAATACTGCTGACTTGAATGAATGAATGATTCAGCGAATGAAAAAGGTTTTTTAAGTAATAATAAAAGGGCAAGGCTATTTTTTTCTTTATAGTTCCCAGCTTTCTCCCTTGCTCAGTAAAGCACCCCATCTTGAAATAACTGAATTTCACAAACTTGCAACTCTATGTAAGATCTTAGCAGGATAATCCAAATCATGGTTTGAGGGCAGAACCTTGAATTCAAAGGTGAATGAAGCTTTGATGATAGTTAGGACGGATCTGCCTTTCAAAATCGGATTCCTGGCTCTGTCTGGTGACTTTATAAGGTAGATCATAAGTGTTTTTCTTTTATATCAAGGGTTGAATATACCCTGACCTGTTTAAAAAAAAAAAGCGCACTTGTTCATTTGTGACAGAAACCAGAGCACAGAACTATGAAAGAAATAGAAATGGGGGACGTGGAAGAGGGGAGATCTCCTTTGAGGAATGGCCAGGTTTCCTTCCTGACCTATTGCCTACCTGGGATAAATTCCTAATCATCCCCTGAAATTTAAAAAAAAAATTATATATATATATATATATATATAAAATCTTTCTGTTTTCTTGAGATGCTCTTTATCTAAGCCAGAAGGTATGATGCAGGACAAAAGATGTCTCCCTGCCTCACACACAGGCCTGAGCCCTGACAGAGTGTGTTTTTGTGCCTCTTGGCACCCAGTTCCGTGGGCTCTGGCCAGAAGGAAGCAGGCTCACGTGGATAAGCCAGGCCAGTCTATCCGCTTGCTCCTTCTCCGCAGCCAGTGGAACCTTGTTCTTCTTGGGAGTAGCCATTTGTCTAGCTTAGAAAGTAAAGCTCAGAGGTAGAAAGCCCCTGGGTTCAAACCCCAGCACCAAAATAAGTAAATAAAAAAAAAAACCAATAAAAACAAACAATAAAATTTCTCAGGTGCTCTTGGAGAGAGGGATGGCCAGCTTTGCCTGGTGAATTATGGTGAAGTTATGGTGTGGACTTCTGAGAAAAGTTCCTTAGAAAGGGGCTGACTCAGTCAGGCATGGTGGAGCACGCTTGTAATCCCAGCATTCGGGAGGCTGAGCCCAGAGGATCCGGGTTCTCAGCCAGCCTCAGCTACCTAGTGAGGCACTCTGCAACTTAGTGAGACCCTGTTTCAAAATAAAGAATAAAAAAAAATAGGACTGGGGGTGTAGCTCAGAGGTAGAATGCCTCTGAGTTCAATCCCCAGTACCACAAAAAAAAAAAGGGGGGGGGGGCTGACTCATGTGGCAAGCTGGGTTTTTGCCCTTTCCACTTCTCATTCTTCTTGTCTGGAACTGAAGCTGGATGGCTGGTACTCTAGTAGCTCTCCTGAGGCCTCAAGGCACCAGGTACCCTTTAAGGAAAACCAAGTAGGAACATAAAAGGAGGTAAGTCTCCGATGAATTGTGGGTCACCATCCTTATTCTGCACCTCCTACTTGCAGGTTCTTTGTTACCTGAGAAAAGAAGAACCCTTGAATCTCCAGGCCTCTGCCTAGCTGCTCCTGCTCGGAGCAAAGCCTCTCCCCACCTCCACCCCTCAGTGTCTCACCTTTCCAGACCCCAGCTCGTACATCACTTCCTTTCTATAGCCTACCTTGCACCCAAGGATTCCAGGTGACTCCCTCCCAGGACACATCAGGTACACTCTGCCCGAGTGTTTACATCATCTATCTCCAGTGCCAGTCTGAGCTCCTGAAAGGCAGTGACCATGTGCCACTCATTTTTGTCTCCCAGGACCTACGCTCGGCATTTAGGAGGCCAGCTGCACACTGTAAGAGCAGAATGTTTAGTGTTGTGAACCTTTATCGCCCCTGGATGGAATTCAAGAGAGCTTCTCCACCTCTTGACCTCTGTTGCTGCATTCCAGGTAAATCCCCAGGAAGAGATACAAAGAGAAAGAAGCAACTTAGGGGTGATGGCCTGTCAACACTGCCTAAAGAGGGAAACAGTGATGCTGATTGTTAAGTAATCAATACAGATGGCCATTGAATGAGGCATAAGGGAAGTTCTCCAGGGACACTCCAGATGGCCCATGTGAAGCTGTGGTTTTAGATGAGTTTGGCCAAGTGCTTTGACTATTGATGTAGACAGGTCTCCCTTGAAAAGTAGCCCATGGGGGGTGACCTCCCCCATCGTCTGGATTTTATGTGGATGGAAAGCTGCTAATTTTTGCTTTCCAAATCCCCTGCCACTATTGTCTTCAAATAATAAGTAAGAATACATAAGGTTCAAAGGAATGTCAAGATGGGGAAGATCTATAGTATCCTCATTGCATCTCAGATAATGTGTCCTTGGAGACTCAGAGGAGTCAATCTTCTTGGGGGGCAGCTGTTTCATTTAAGAATGTATTCGTGTGTGTGTGTGTAAGTCTGATGGGAGGTCTTAATTAAGATCTTTTTCTGCCCTGGAGGTTATACACAGTGGGCATGGTACCCTGGGGGAAGAACCTGTTTGTTTTCTAGGGTCAAGTTCAAATAAGAGGTAATTCTTGATGTTAGACTCTCTGATTGGTTACAGAGATGACAGATGCTGACTGAGGTTAGGTCCTATCAATCAAGAGTTATAAGGTGGAGGGTAAGGTCAAAGTTCTTTTGGGGAGTATGATGAAGATAGGCCATTTTTAAAATTCCATCTTCCTCGGGGGTGTGTATGGGAGAGTAGTCATTAATGGCTCCTCTCCCCAATGTCCAGAGAAGGCAATCTCCAAGTTATTTAGAGTTGTGGGTTCTGTAAGAAAGGGCAACCTTCTCTTTCCTGGCTAGCCTGCCACCAAGCCTCCTGAGCTACCCTGTCTGGTCTGAGAGAAGAGGGTCAAAGACCATCTTCTCAGGATAGAGGCTGAGAAGAGGTGCTGAGCCCATGCCCGAGATCCGTGCTGCTGATGGTACATGAGCTCGGGGGTCCCAGGTTTGCCAGCCACTGGAGTCACAGCTGAAGAAGCCCGCTTTATTAGGGAAAGGTAGCTGAGGGCCCGGGCTTGTGGATTAGAAGCAAATGGTCTCAGTAAGTGCCTCTTTATTCCAAGTGGTCATGTTTTCCATCTGTAACTGTGGGGGGTTGGCATTCAGGAGGCAGATCAGTGGCCGCGAGTTTACAGGAAGAGGGCATCTCAGGCTGGGCTGCTCTAACAAATTACCTCGGCCCAAGTGGCTTACAGACATCACTCCATTTCTCACAGTTCTGGAGGTTCATAGGGCGAGATCCAGGTGCCAGTGGGTTCGGGGGCCTGTGAAGGCCATCTTCCAGGCTGCAGACTGCTGTCTTCTTGGGTCCTTCCATGGCAGAAGGAGGCTAAGGAAACTGTCCGGTGTCTTTATTTATAAGGGCACTAATCTCATTCATGAGAGCTCTACATTCACAACTAATTAACTCCCAAAGACGCCATATTCTAATAACATCATATCAGAGGTTAGAATTTCACCATATGATTTTTTGGAGAATACATTCAGCCCATTCTTATTATTAATATTATTTAGTGGGAATTGAACACAGGGCATCCTACCTCCAAGTTGTACCCTCAGCCCTTTTTATTTCTTAATTTTGAAGCAGGATCTCACTAAGTTGCTGAGGCTGGACTTGAATGGTTGATTCTCCTGTCTCAGCCTCCCAAGTACTGGGATTACAGTGTGTGCTGCTGCCATTGGCTTAGTCTATTCCTTATTGGGGGCAAATGAGCTCATCATAACCAGTCTCTAAGGGAAACGGTTTTCCTTCTCTCTTCCTGTTCTTCCTCCTTGGCCCAATGCCAAGGGAGTAATTGTTGGAAAGAGATCAGAAGAAGAAAGACTAGCTACACACCAGCCTATGCTGGGAGTGAAGGACAGCTCTGAATCAAATTTAATATTGAAAATTTTAAATGCATAGGACTACGTCTGGGTGGCCAGATAGTACTGTTTTAATTACCAAAAATGAGTTAATTATAGAATTGAATTAAAGGAGGCCACCAGCCAATGGGAAACAGGGGACTTCAGTAGAGGAAGGTGAGAACAGTTAACTGGAAAATGAAATAAAATCATTCACACTACATACCAGTGAGTCAGACTGCTTATAGATATCTGCCCGTGTGTACACACGTATACTCTGCTTTTTCTACAAGTTATTTTAGGCAATTTTTAAAGATGAGTGTCTACATAAGGTCATTTAGTTTATAGATAAGCCCTGACTACCTGTGTGACTTATCATGCCTGGTCTTGAATTAATAACTTTTTTAGAAGCTGGGTGTGGTGGTGCACGCTTGTAATCCCAGTACTTGGGAGGCTGAGACTGGAGGATCTGGGTTCCTGGCCAGCCTCAGCTACTTAGTGAGGCCCTCTGCAACTTAGTGAGACTGTGTTTCAAAATAAAGAATAAAAAATAGGGCTGGGGGTGTAGCTCAGAGGTAGAATGTCCCTGGGTTCAATCCCCAGTACCGCAAGGAAAAAAAAAAAAAGAACTTTAGAGCCTGAACCAGAACCATGAATTTTGTCCATTCTTTGTGAACATCACCCATCCTAGGGCCTTAGCAGAGGGGGCATAACAGTACCCTTTTCTTAGGCATGCTCACAGCAGAGGAGCTACTCGTGGTCTTTGTATGTGGGCTGATGCTTGTGAATTCGTATTTTGTATAAGTAATGATGTGTCTGCAGAAATCTTTCCTTTGGTCCTTGTGATACTCTCAGATGTCTTCCGAGCTGTGACAAGGGGTCTGGGGAGAGAGTTGACTTCTTGGTGGTGCTTCAATAAGTTGGCCTTTATACAGCAACCACCCTGGAGTTGCCCGCCGAGCCAGTAGGAGAGACCGTTCAGGAGGAGGTAATTTAATGCTTTTCAAAGTTCTGAAATGAATTTAGATTTACAGAAGAGAGAAGTAAAAAAAGTTCCTATATACCCTTTATTCAGGGTTAGCAGATAATGTTAATGTCTTGCATACACTTATCAAAACTAAAAAATTAACTTTGGTACAATGCTGTTAAGTAAATAAAGACTTGGCCCACTTTCTCTAATGTTCCTACACTGTTCCAGAACAGGACACCACATTGCCTTTTCTTGTCTTGTTCCCAAAGGTTTACAAGACCTCAAGGGTGTCTGGCTGCCTACCCACTGGCCTCAGCATCAGGAGCAAGGGCTGAGGCCAGAGCCCATAAACATGGCAGTGTAGGCCTCTTCACTTCTCTTCTAGAATGTTCTCGAGTCCACCTCAAGGTTCCCAGAACATACCTATTCAAGTGGCCTGTGGTCTTCCCCATCTTAAAAAGTCACCAAGGACAGATTATAATTATTATTTGTACAGTTTTGTGTGGAATTGTGATAGCTAGAGTAGTAAAGTATCAGGACTCTACCTCCATTAGATTATGGAGACTGAGCGCCAGAGACAAAATGGCGGCAGCTGGATTCGTCCTTCTTGGTTTTGCAGCTGCTGCTCTTTTCCTTTCTCCTCCTCCCAGCCCTGCCTCTATGTGCAAGGAGACTTTGCCTCCTTGCTCTCATATCTAGCCTCTTTTTTCCTGCTTTGTGCTGTATTTTATCCCTCTCCTTTTTTCTGTTCTACTCTGCATCCAGGGGCTAGTCCCTGCAACCATGCGGCCCAGGCTTCTTTGCCAATCAGGATGCAGAGGATTTAGCCACAGGAGGCGCCTGCAGGAGAAGAAGGAGTAATAGGGATGGGAGCCCCCTTCCTCTTTGTTCTGGGGGGTGCAGCATCTCTGGGAGCCACTGGGCAGTCCTGCAAGCTTCCTGTTCTTCCTGGTGGCCCCAGCTCAGCTGGTGAGAGATATCCCTGTTGCTGCTAATCTCTGGCGGCTGCAATGTCCCCTCTATGGATTTTCATCTTTTCCACCCCCCTTCCAACTAGTTCTCCATATTCAGTTCCCTCCATGGAACCATCTGGAATGGGTCTGATTCCCTGGTAAAGGCCTAACTGGAATCTATACTCCAATCACCACCTCCTTTTCCTTCCTTCCTGAAGCTAGAGCTGAGGAGAAGAGAAACTGAGTCTCCCTGAAACCGCTCACTGCATCTGCAGACCCAGGTGGGGGAGGGACACACCGGGGCAGGTGGGCCTTCCTGCACTTTGCAGCGCCAATGGAGCAGGAAGCTCTGCTCTCTTCCTCAGTCTCAGACCCACACTAATAGTCCTTAATGCGACCTGGTGATCAGCATTGGTCTGTATTGGGTTTAATGGAGAATTGCTACATTCAAGTACTTTTGACCTACAAAAAATGGAAATTTCATATGACTTGACCTAAAATAAAAGGAAGCAGATAGGAAAAATAATGAGTACATTGCCCATGATGCTTTGTAGTCAATCATAAAGTAGACGCTCACTATATCTTCACCATGGCAAGGCAGGACGGGTCACTTTAAATAGCATTAGTGAAGGCAGCTGGGCGTGGTGGTGCACACTTGTAATCCCAGTACTTGGGAGGCTGAGACAGGAAGATTCCAGGTTCAAGGCCACTCTCAGCAACTTAGCGAGATGCTCAGGAACCTAGTGAGACCCTGTTTCAAAATAAAAATAAAATAGGGCCGTGGGTGTAGCTTAGAGATAGAATGCCCCAGGGTTCAATCCCCAGCAACCACACACACACACACACACACACACACACACACACACACAGTAATAGTAAAGATAGCAAACTGATCCATGACACCTGTTCAAAGTGCTTTGTACTATTTGAATCACTTCTATCTTCAAAATAACTCTGCATTTTATGAATAAGGCACAGAGAGGTTAAGTAGCTCACGTAAGGTCATACCCCAAGTGGCTGAGTCAGGACTTAAAGCCAGGCAGCTTGGCTCTAAAGTGTGTGCTTTTGCTCACTACTGTATGTGGTTTTGAAGTAGATGATACTAGCTCCATTGTACTGGTGAGGAAGCTGAGAAACTGAGAAGTTAAATAACTTTTCCTAAGTCACACAGCTAAGAATGAGCTAAGACGGCATTTGAACCCAGTGCTGCTCAGCGTCCAGGCTGAAGCATTCCCCTTCCATGACCTGCCTTGCCCCGTGTGTCCTGTGAGGTCCCTCACCCTGCACCCCACTGGGTTCTCTTGCCCTCATCCACAAAGTGACACATTGTGCTGATTTCAGCACGTCCCCCTTACATGTCAATCTCTGCTGAATTTATTGAGTTCCCCTCGCTTGATACCTTGAGGCCTTACGTGCGTGTGGAACCAATTCAGAAGGAAATTACTGTGGCTTATATGAAGCCCTCTGTCAGGTAACGGGTCTAAGCATCTCTTCCAGCTGGTATGTCACAGAGACCCAGACTTCTCCACTCCCTCTGCCTCCTCCTGCTACAATTTGACATTTAACAATGACCTTGTTTACGCAGTTCATAACTGTTTTCATGTTATATCCGCACAGTGTCAAGAAGCATGGACATTATTTCTCTGGGTATCAGATTCCATGTCTCTTTAGTGGTGTCTCGAGGTAGAATCACAAAGGCATCCTTCTGTTCAAAGACCCAAGGGCGCAGAGCATTCACAGCTTCCATGTGAAATCGCAAGGGCGCTGTCACGTTTAAATTGGCCACAAGAGGGCTCCATTTCTTTTCTCCAAATGACCACAGCAGTAACAGCTTTTGGGGCCACAGATGTGAAATGCTATTCTGGACACAGTAATTAAACCACATTTAGTGCAATTTACCAAAAATAAGTGAAATCATTTGGTGGAATAATAAATTCTATCATTTCTTTAACCTCCAAATACAAAGAGGGAAAACCTTTTAATAAAATGAATTTATTTTCCAAGGGGGGAGGTATTCACAGGAATGTCTCCCAAATCCCACGGGAAGGATAGCATGTGAAAAAAAAAGCCAGAAATGCCATATTAAATTTTCTTAAGCACCCTTCCATTGTTTTGCAACAGAGTGGCCTAATGAATTCTTCTGAACCGTTGATAGTGATTGAGATGTAAAATGACCTCACGCTTCCCTTCTGTATCAGTGTGCAGTTAGGAAGCAAAAACATTGGATATTTCAGTAGAGGGACTTGAACCTGGAAAACTGATCTCACAGGTATGGGAGGGCTCAGGGGACAAAAAGGGACCACTGAGTAACCAGAATCATAAGGGCTAGCAGGAGCAACTACTCGTGGTAACAGGAATTGTCAAAACCTGGATGCTAAGCCAGGTGTAGTGGCACATGTGTGTAATTCCAGTACCAGGGAGGCTGAGACAGGAGGCTCATAGGTTCAAAGCCAGCCTCAGTAACTTAGCAAGGCTCTCAGCAACCTAGTGAGATCATGTTTCCAAAGTAAAAAATAAAATAGGCTTGGGAGCATAGTTTGATGGTACAACTGAGCACACCCCTTAATTTAATCCCTAGCACCAAAAAAACAAATAAACAAACAATAAAACCTGGATGCTCAGGGGAAGGGACATGGCTGGGCTGTGATGAGCCTGTAAGAGGTGCGATGAGGGTGGATCTGTCAGTGCTGAAAGCAGATGGGGATGGTCAATGCCAGGGTGCAGGTCCTTGCTGAGCAGCCGCTCCCCACCCAGGGCCTTCAGGTGTCTCCTTGTGCTCCCTGTGGGTGAAACACAGCAGGAATCCAGGTGCCAAGAGTCCTACAATCCCAACATCATGGAGCAGAATATAGACAGGTGGCTTTGGAGCCAGGAGGTAAGAGGTTAGCAGTGAACAGTCTCTCCCTTAGCTCCTCAGCTTCAACACAATACATGCTTTCTGACCGTGATTGAAGTTTCATACAAAAATAGTAACTTTTTGCTCTGGCTACAGATTCTATCATTTTCTATTACCTTTCACTATTCAACATGGATATACTAAGAAATACTTCAAAGAATCCCCTGGGTTCCATACATAGTTCTTGTGAATTAGAAATCTGATTTCTCTTAGTAATCAGGATCAATAAGTATAAAAGCCCCTTTCTCTACCTGCTAATTTGGGGGATTAGGAGCCCCAAATACCTGACTGCCAGTCTCGACTTTCAAATCAATAGAGCACTTTTTGTGTCACCTGGTAGAAATACTTCTCTATTTTGAAAGTAGACCTACAGACAAGAGAAGCCCTACGTGTCCAGCACAAAAAGCAAACATTTGATGAGTGGATACTAGATGTGCCTGTGAGAAGCCACGCCCATTTCCTCCCTTGCTTCCTGGACGTGTGTGCCTCTGGCTATGGAGGAAACAGGACCATGTGCTGGTCCTGACTCCGTCACTGACTGAAAGCACGTGTGACATCCTGTGAAATAGAGCTCTGACCTTCAGGCTGTTCTCCCAAATTGTACTGTAATTGAGGTTTCCTTAGGCCATTTCACTTCCTATAAGGCCATTTGCTCCTGAGTGATGGAGTATGTAGTGAAATTCCATGGCCTGAGCGTCATGCCACAAGTGTGTGTGTGTGTGTGTGTGTGTGTGTGTGTGTGTGTATGTGTGTGTGATGAGTTCTGTGGTCAGAAACAGCACTTTGTAGAATTCATGTGAATAAGGCATTTTGCAAATTTGAGGATGGAAAGCTGTCTTAGTTCATCTTATGTTGCTATAACAAAATATCTGAGATTAGGTAATTTATAAAGAATAGAATTTTATTTGACTCATGGTTCTGGAGTCTGGGAAGTCCAGAGCATATGTGGGCATCTGGTGAGGGCCTCCTTGCTGCATTATAATATGGTGGAGGGCATCACATGGCAAGGGAGAACAAACTGTCAGATCAGGGCTCTTTTCTTCTTCTAAAACTATGGATTCCATCATAGAGGCCCCATACTCATGACCTCATGTAATCCTAATTACTTCCAAAGGCCCCCTTCCTAATACCATTAACATATGACTTTGGGATAAAGTTTCCAACACATGGACTTCCTGGGGATTCATTCAGACCATAGCAAAAGCCTCATTAAGCATAGACTTTTGTGATAGCCAACACATGTTTTGTCAGAGAATAATGCAGTAGATTGTACATGTCTTGAAAATCCTGGCCACAGCTGGTTGCCCTTTGTCCTGCCCTTTCCCTCTCACAGACATACTTCTATGACCCAGGGTTTGGTTTGCTTATTTTTTTTTTTTTATTTTTTTTTTTATTTTTTTCGGTACTGGGGATTGAACTCAGGGGCATTCTACCTCCGAGCTACACCCCCAGCCCTATTTTTTATTCTTTATTTTGAAACCGAGTCTCACTAAGTTGCGGAGTGCCTCACTAGGTAGCTGAGGCTGGCCGCGAACCCGGATCCTCCGGTCTC
>PVLC010001186.1:16404-26917 GCA_004027655.1 Graphiurus murinus | reverse complement strand
GAATACCAGTCAGATTGTATTGAGGCCGTGGTGATTAATATTATGTGTCTACTTGATTAGACTATGGGGTGCCTAGATATTTGCTCACACATTATTCTGAGTTTTGTTGGGACGTTGTTTCTGGGTGAGGTTAACATTTGAATTAGTAAACAGAGTAAAGTAGATTTCTCTTCCTAATGTGGCTGGGCCTTGTCCAATCAGTCAAAGGCCTGAAGAGAACAAAAACCTTACTGTCACCTGAGTAAGGGAGAAATCTTTCTGCCTGATGGCCTTTTAGACTGGGATCTCAGCCTTTCCCTAGCTTCTGGATTCTCACTGAAATATCATCTCTTCCTGGGCCTCAAGCCCTCTGGCCTTCAGACCAGAACTTTCGCTGTTGGCTCTCCTGGGTCTCAAGCCTTTGATCTTGAACTGTGACTAAGCCCTTAGCTCTCTTGGGTCTCTAGCTGGCCACCTCACCTGGTAGATGCTGGGTCTTGGACTGTGCATAATTGGGTGAGCCAGTTCCCTATAGAGCGTGTGTGTAGAGTGTGTGTGTGTGTGTGTGTGTGTGTGTGTGTGTGTGTGTGTGTGTGTGTACATATCTTATTGGTTCTGTTTCTCTGGAGAATACAGAGTAATACTGAAGCCTACCCAAGGGTCCTGCTTTGTTTTAATTTAATCACCTCTCTAAAGGACCAATTTCCAAATACTGTCACATTCTGGAGTAATAGAGGTTAAAGCTTCAACATACGAACTTTGGAAGAACTCAGTTTAGTCCATGATAATACACAAATGGTCCTTTATTTATATGAGCCGTTGTTACTTGCAGCAGAGAGCATACTTTATTGTTTCTACAAGGTGTAGGTCCGCATACTGAGTTGGATGATCCACGAGAAGGTGTTTGGCTATTTTCTCAGTAGCATGCTGGAGCTTCTTCCATCTTGAAGGGTCATTTACTAATTAGAACATGGGTTTGGAAAAAAGCAGATCATAAAGAGTGGCAGGTTGATTCTAACTAACTTCAGGGACATCTTTCCACCAGGCGTCAGCTTGTTCATTTCCAGGTAATGTTAAAACAGTGGCATAAACCAAGTGGGTGACTTGAGAGGATGAGGCAGGAAGATCACAGGTTGGAGGCCAGTTTCAACTTAATGAGACCTTCAGCAACTAAACAAGACACTGTTTCCAAATAAAAAATAAAATAGGGCTGAGGGTGTAGTTGGAGAGAGAATGCTGCTGGGTTCTATCCCCAGTACAAAAAAAAAAAAAAAAAAAAAAAAAGCAAACACCCTTGATGTGAAAGTCATTCCAAATTTGGAGACATCATCTGGCTTCGAGGTGGGGGTGGGCGGTTTCGTAGCCACAGAGAGGCAGCTCTTTTCAGCCAAATGCATTGAAACACCCTGACGGGTTCCTCCCAGCCAACGTCAGCTGCTAATCTGGATGAATTAATGCAGTAATAATTGGGCCGTATTCAGCAAGCACTAATTTCTTTCACTACATCAAATCAAGCCTCATGATTGTTTCGAAATAAACATGCCATCCCCAGAATGTTGAATCTCCGCACTAGCAGTGGGGTCCTGGATGGATCTGGAAAATCTGGGAAGGAGGCTGAGTTGCCCAATGGCGGGATTCATTCCTGAGAGTGGCTGTCCAGGCTGATAAAATCCAATCACATCTTTTTTTTTTTTTTTTTTGGTACAGGAGGTTCAACCCAGAGGCATTCTACCTCTAAGCTATACCCCTAACCCTATTTTATTTTGGAACAGGGTTTTGCTAAGTTGCTCAGTGCCTTGCTAAGTTGCTGAGACAGGCCTCAAATCTGTGATCTTCCTCTCTCAGCCTCCCAAGTATGGGGATTACAGGCATGTGCCACCATGCCTGGCTTGAACCCAACCACATCTTAAAGAATGAGAGGAAGCCAAGCTTTGTTTCTGGGCAGTGTCCAAGGACAGTTCACATAGGAAGCATCCTTCAGTATTTCTGCCTTTTCCCAGAAGCCTCCACCTAGACAGCTCAGGGGGGAAAGGGCCTGGCAACTAATACCTCCAGACAAGCTGTTATTACCCATGCCTTGCTAAGGGAGGCCTCATGGTGTCACCGGAGTGAGAGGCCATGAGAGAATATTTCAAAGACTCACAGGTCAGACTGCAAACGAAGCTCAGAGGAAGTGTCCAACAGACTCTTATAAACAAGCAAACAGGAAGACCGAGGAGAGCAGGAGAGGGCAAGGGAGCAAGGGAGCCTGCCTCACTCCTCCTGCAGAGGAAGATCCAGCATGATGACACAGGAAATATGAACAGGACTCCTGAGTTCTGCTGGAATGAGTTTGTGTTGGTTCTTCAAAGAGGGCACGGGACCTGAGATGTCCCACTGCAGTTGCTAGGGGATGCTTTTAGTAAAATCATGGACATTCAATACCGCCACTTCTCGGATCTCCCCTCTCCCCCACAGTCATATGAGTGAGCACCTTCTCCAGGCCTGGCCTTGAGCTCGATGTAGGAGCAAACTAGACGCAGCTCCTGCCTTCCCTCTCCTCGCTCCTGCGCTTTCCCCTCCCCCACTCTCCCCCCTCCCTCCCCTTCTTCCCCTGCCTCCTCCTCCTTCATCTCCCTTCTATGCCTGGGGTCTAAATAATTTTGGAAAATTAATATTCTGTTCAGTGGAATCATTGTTTCCTAACTGCTTACTAATTAATCTTCCAAATAAGCAATTCAAGCCCAAATTCCACATCTTTTCTTGCAGTGGTTGTTATCTGTAGGCATAGGGTCTTCCCCCTCCCCTGTGAGCTGCCTCCTACTCTACTCCCCATGAGCTGCTTATCTATCTACAAGCTTGTGATGTCGGGTGCCTTCCAAAGCTTCTTCACAATTCCCTCCTCTTCCCTTCTGTCCTTATCCTGTCAATCAGGATGAGAGAAATTAAGTTGTATAAGTTGGTACATTTCTCTGTGATCCCAGCTTCCAGGCTCAAGAGCTGCTAGGTCATCTGGGCCTGGATTTGGACACGAGATGTGAGAGACTTCAGGAGTTCTGGGAAATAGATGTCACTGTGCCCCTGCAGTTCCCATTTCCCGGAAAGGAGGGCAAAAAGGAAGCAGTGAATCAAAGATCCAAGGAGGTTGCTTGTAGTGATGCTGGAACCAGAGCCCCATGCACCCAGGCCACCTTCCACTCTCAGTAGCAGTGCTGTAGCATGTGGTGTGCAGGTTGTGCACTGCACAAGTGCCTGCCTGTGGGGGCTGCTCTCCATTTGCGAAGTCCCCAAGCATGGGGTTTTTGCAGAGCTGTACTTGCCTCGTGGTAGGGGGACCTTGCTGTTACGTACTTGCCATGCTCTTGGACTTGCAGGTACATCTGTTTAGAGGGGACATCTTTCTTCAAATTCATGCAGAGGCACCATATATGACAGCTCCAATAAAATTACAAATGGACTGACTTTTTAAAATACCTTTATTGATGCATCGTAATTATACATCCTCATGAGATCCCAAATGGTGCACACGTACATGCACATATCATTTGGTGTATTCCCAACACACTCTCCCGTCCTCCCTACACGTTAGTGAGATTGGTAGTGATACCTTAATATGGGAACATAGCATTATTTGAACTGTTCCCTTCCTCAATCAAACTGATTGACTTTTAAAAGTGTGTTTTTTTTTTTAAGCCATTACTTTTTAGGGCATATTTTATGATCATCACAAATTGCCATCTCTTATATCTTTTCTATTGGCTATCATAGTGATAATAGCTCACACTTATGTAAATCTGCTAGGTGCCTAGTCCTCTACTAGGGCCTGTATATATCATTTGCAAGTCCTTCTCCCCTATTTATCTATGTTGTAGCTTCCTATGAGAAGAGTATATTTCTGGCCTGGTTGCCTTTGGCCTTGGCCAGAGGATGTTTTGGCTAAATAGGAGGTGGGTAGAAGTAGCGTTATGCTAGTTCGAAGTGGAGGCTGTGAGAGGCTTGCTAAGTTCTGCTAGCCCTCTGCACTTCCACCCCCTGCCGTGAGAAGAGCTTGCCCCCAGAGAATCCTTGCCCTTGGACCTCAAATCAAGACAGGTGGAGCAGACCTGAACCTGACCCAAAGACTGGAGGCCAGTAAGTTCAGAATAGAGCCCCTGCGCACCGCCGCGCCGCCCCAAGCAGGCCTGTGAACGGGACACGGCATGCACTGTTCCCTGTCGTGGAGAACTGGGGATTGTTCCGAGCATTGCATTTCACAGTAATAGCAGACTCCTATGGGGGCTGACTGTTTTTCTTAAACAAATTGTCATGGCCACTCTTCGAGGTATGTATTTCTATTTTACATACAGGAAAATCAAGACTCTGAGAGGTTAAATAATTTGTTTAAATTATTCACTGGCCTGTCTGGTGTTAACCTCCAGGTCTGCCTGATTTCAAAGCCCATCCTCTTCCCACCTTCCCCATGTTGTGTCCAGAATATTAGTGCCACTTGTTCCTAGAGATCATAGCAAAAATGATGCTATTGTGGACAGTCAGTTTATGTTCTACTTACTAAAGCAACAAAAGGGACCAACGGGTTTTTGTTTTGCAAGAGCGCAAAGTGTCTTTCGGCTCAACTGTCAGTTCCCTACAGCGTTCTATTCACCCTTCCCTTCCTTCTCTGCCCACTCCATGCTTCTTGTTAGCCAGAGTTCTGCGGCTTTGTAAATGATTCCTATTTCTCTGGACTGCAACTACCTGTGGCTGAAGCTGAGTTTGACTTGGCACTTCATTTGTTGTCAGTACAATAAGCCAGGACCAGACGCAGGTCACTGAACTGAAGAATGGCTTTTCTCTCCTGATAGCTCCGTGGGCAGAAAAAACACCTTTGTCTGATGTATTGGTAAGCGAGAAAAGCAAAGTGCAGAACAATGCACATTGTACATTATTATTTGTGTACCTAAGGAGCAGACACAGATATGAATGTTTATATCTACATAGGATGTCCCCAGGAGAATACTCCAGAAATGTGATAGCAGTTGCCTCTGAGAACTTGGCGGCTGATCAGGGGAAGGAGTGGGAGAGAGGATTGTTTTCCACTGAATTCTCCTTTAAAGCTTTCTAAATTGGTGTGCAAGCTCATATCATTATTCCAAATAATGAGTAAATTTTTTAATTGGTGCATTGCAATTATACATTATAACGAGGTTCAGAGTGACAGAAGCACAAGCACACGTGTGCACTTGGTGCTTCCCTCTGAATCCCACTCTCTCCCTTCCTCTACCCATACGTAGTATTGAAATTGGTTTTTGATAACTTCATATATGAGCATAGCAATATTTGAACTGCTTGCTTTGAGTCTCTCCTTTCACCTCCTAATCTCTTTCTCCAAGTCCCCTTCCACTATTCTACTATTTCTCCTCCTTTATCTGAAGTCTCTTTTGTTTCTCAATTTCTCTGTAGCTTCCACATATGGATGAAAATATATGGCCCTTCACTTTCTGAGACTGGATAATATTGCTTAGTATAATATTCTGTAGTTCTATCTATTTTCTTGCAAATGACGTAATTTTTTTTTCTTTATGGCTGAGTAAAATTCCACTGGGTGTCTATACCATAGTTTCCTAATCCATTTGTCTGTTGACAGACACCTAGGTTGGTTCCATAGTTTGGCTCTTGTGAATTGTAGGGAAGTACATCTTCTCTTGTCCCTGTTCATAGGAGTTAACACTCTTTCTTCGGTTTCAGATCCCCTGACTTTTTAAAAGGATTTGAGAGGAGGAGCTAGCCCAAGAGAAGGAGGCCTTTTCTGGAACATTCTCTTCCTTTCCACAGTTGAGGTGCCCTATAAACATCTTCAGAGTCTCCACAGACAACAGAGACAGAATGAAGAGACATGAACTGGAGCCCCCTGATTTCCACAAGTGAAAGTGATTTTCTTCATTCACAAATCAAAGGCTGCAGAGAAAAAAAAAAGAATCGATCAATCGCCTTGTTTTCAAAGACCAAAAGCATTCTCTGATTTTGCTCTGAGTGAGACAATCACATTAGGAACATTCCAAAAGTCCAAGTCCTTAGATTTCCACCTGCGAGCCAAGGATGTTTTTCTGTTAAATCGTAATCAGATCACTAGAGTTTATTAATTGTTTCAACAAACAGACATCGTCCATTCATTTACAAAAAAAAAAAAAAAAAAAAAGACAGGGTAAATAAATCAACTTTCAAATCATGTCCTCCTGCAAACACCAGCTGCACAGGAAAAGGAAGGCAGGCTGTTAAGAGCCTCTCACCGAGGCGCGGGCTCGGGCTGCCCCTGGACGCACCCAGAGAAGGGCTGCCTGTTAATGTGTCCCGCAGCTCACAGGAAAGAGCCTCAGCGGAAGGCAAGGAGGCAAAACAATTGTGTGAACTTAGCTCCCTTTCTTACTCTCCAAACATCTGGCCACTGCGTGTGTCATTTCTTTGATTCAAATCTGCTCCGGGGTTATTGATAGGGAAAAATCTCTATGTTGGGGGCTGGGAGGGGCTGCTCCAGTAAAGAAGAGTTAGCACAGACTCACTTTTGGTAGCAGAATAATGGAGCAGGTTGGTTCGAAGCCATGTTTCTGAAATTGCCCAGCCGTGTCTCTGTTAACTTCTCTATGGAGTAAATAAAACAAAAGCTGGAAGAGATAGTAAAGAAAGACCTCATGAGGAGGGCTAAGGAAACACAAAATGTGCAATATGTTGTCTTGGTATTGGCCAGTGCAGGGAAATCTCTGATATTTAACATAATGCATTTCTAAATACAGATGTCAGGGACGCAGGTTTATTTTTGTAGTTCCGCATCTTATGCTCCCCCAACTGATTCTCCTTTCCTCTTTTCTACGTCAGACGGGCCAAACAGGATTCAAGTGATGCATTTGGACAGCTTGCTTCCCTGAATTGTGTCTGTATCCATTAGTAGGACAGATACCATGGATGTGGCTACTTAGTCTTCACAACTGCCCCCATTGTCCTGATCCCTCCTTCATTTTACCGGGTACTTGGGACAACCACCTCCTGGGCTGATTGTCTGGCAGTTAAAAATCAGTTCGGTAGTAATTTTGCCTGCAGATCAGCTATTAAGTTTATGTGCTTGTCAAATTTTAACTGTATGCTCCATTTAAAAGTCATTAGAGCCACTTAAATTTGGTTGGGTGCCAATGTTAAGATCCAGGCGAATCTTGATGACTGGAGACTGCATGCTTAGTTTACAGGGGACTTCTTTCCTCTCTCTTTTCCACCTCTCATGTTAGCACCTGCAGGAGGGTGGAGAGTGAAGGGGAAAAGGAAGTGGTGCTGAGCAGCACCACCAGAAAGAAATTATTTTTTGCTGTCTGCAAAAAGAAATCAATGGCACAATTTTAGATTGAGGGAGACTGGATTGATAGCCACATACATGAAAGAGATTTAAGAATTTGGTTAATAGCAAGTTAATATCATTATTTTTTCCATACTGAGGATTGAACCCAGAGGCATTCTACCTCCAAGCTACACCCCCAATCCTATTTTTTATTCTTTATTTTGAAACAGGGTCTCACTAAGTTATGGAGAGCCTCACTAAGTAGCTGAGGTTGGCTGCAAACTCAGATCTTCCAGTCTTAGCCTCCAAATTAATTTCATTTTTTAAAAAAGAAAACTCAGCCAGGCGTGGGGTGAACACTTGTAATCCCAGTACTTGGGAGGCTGAGACTGGTGCGGCACTGGAAAATAAATATGGAGTACTTTCCCCTTTAATGTTGTCACTGGTTGAAGTTCATTGCACTGAATACCATGGAGTTCAAAGTCTCTATGAAAAGAAAAATAGATGTCCAAAGTTATGCCAATTGTTCCAAATAATAGGAAACAAAATAAAATTCTAAAAACCCCAAATAACTAACATCATTCTTGTGAATTTGATGTAATGATGTTTTGCCCATAATTTTTGAGATAGTTTTGATGGAAATGAGAAAAAATGCTACAAAAAACTTCAAGCCGAATTGACTTTTCTGCATCTTCAGTCTTTCATTTACCTAATGCATAGAATGAACTAGATAACTTCCTAATCCTTTCACATTTTAAACTTCTAATATTCCCCCAGATGATCTTTTAAGCTCAGCATTTCATTCATTCAGTCACACATCGAATTGGTGTTTTGGGGATGTTTATTTTTTTTCTTTTTTCTTTTTTACAAAGCACCCTGCTGGCATGGTGGGGAACAGTTTGTAAAAGATAAGATAAGCAGAGGGATCCACGGGGCAAGCTTGTGCCGTGGGAATTGGGGGAAGTGTATCAGTTGCTGCTCACATTGGCAAACAACATATCATTCTACCTGCTTTATATTAGATAGGATTTCTTAAGGGGATATTAAACTCTTACAGAATTTTTGGAAGATCTAAAGGAATAATCTCTGGGTTGCTGATCTAGGAACATTGTCTAAGTCACCCAATAGAACTGGCCTGATAGAGCAATGCCTCGTGTTGACCCAGAACCAATCAAATGGCTCTTACCATCTGCACCAGAAAAACAGATGTTCCAAGCCTATATCAAAGCCCCTTGTAGGTACATAGAAGTGGAAGACACTGAATGGTGGTGGTTGGCAGCAGGGGTGTGTGTGTGTGGAGGCGGGGGAGATAAACTTTTTAGATCCTATTTGGTGTAGTTACGACTACCAAAGAGAATGGGAAAATATCAAATTGTAGAGTGTTCATGGCAACCATGACTAAGAAATCCCTGCTATAGGTAATACAGCACTGGGCAAAAGACTGTTTGAGATATCTACAACTGAAATTTAATGCCTGTGATGATGGTCATGATGCTGGTGATGGTGGGTATCAGGTATTGAATGCTTACTAGGTCACAGACATGGTGATAGGTGCTTTACATTCTGTAGTTGACACATTAGCTTATGCCACTACATGTTTTTATCTTTTTTTTCCTGGTAAAAATATATTTAAATTTTATTCTAGTAACTTCCCCTGTCCTACTATTGGAACTTGATATTCCTGTGGTCTTGACCTCTTTCTGTATGCCACGGTAGGCTCATGACTCAGGTTCAACCTGATCATCACAACCTATTCCCTGGCCACAGTTGTAAGTTCAGAATGGGCATCTTCAGACCAATGAGCTTTAGGCCCTGGATTTACATTTGAAAGTTGAGTGGAACATGGGAAAATGGGGTCTGGGCTCCTTGGCTGCCATCTTGTACCACATGGAGCCTTGAAGAGAGCCAGAAAAAAGGAGATGGAGAAACCCCATGACTTGGTGACAGCATTTGAGCCCCTGGATCAAGCTATTCCTGTAATTGGAATACTCTTTGAATTTTTCAATCATGTAAATAAGAAAATTCCCTTTTACCCTTAAACCACACTTTGGAGTCATGCTTGCTCTGATTATTTCGAAGTTGACTTAAATTTCTATAAGTACATTAATTCTTAATCCTCTCATAGACTGCACGATGTTAATGATATCATCACATTTCAGAGATGAGGGCACTAAGTCTCAAAAAGATGAGAAACTTGCCCAAGTCATCCAACCTGTCAGTGTGATTTGCAAACATGGATCCTTAATTCCTGTGTCATATAAGGACACTGGAGGGTGCAGGAAGGGCAGAAATGCTGTGAGTTAAGGTTTGAAAAGCATACCCTATACACTGATGGTACATAGCCTCTGCAATGCAGGGAAATACTTCACATTCTTGTGTATTCCCTGCGCTGCCAGGCACCATCCCACAGCCAGGCTGACTTTCAATGTGAATGGAGGGACACCATGTGAATGGTGGGGACTCAAGTCTGTGTAAACCTTGGTTACAAAATCAGTGTGTGTGTGTGTGTGTGTGTGTGTGTGGGTGTGTGTGTGTGTGTGGGTGTGTGTACCTGTAATGCAGAAAGATGAACAAAGGTTCAATACCAAACACAACCTTCTACTTGCTAAGTGTATGACACAATGCTATACAGCACAGCAGACTCATTTTCTGGAAATACTAAAGAAAAAAATTATGATTCTCCTAGCATATTTGAGTCTCCTTTGTCTCAGAAGCCTTTTGTCCTTCCCCTGAATATGTCATTCTCTATGCCAGAAATACCCCTTCTACACTTTGTTTGTTTGGCAACTCTTACTCATCCTTCAGCATTTAGTTCAAATGCTACCTTCTCCAGGAAGCCCTCGCTGAACTGTTGACCGCTTCTTCTGCCTTCCTACAGCACCTTCTGTATATCTATATTAGTCTACAACACACCTTGTTTTAATAATTTGTTTAACTTTTATATCTATAAGTCAAGGACCATGTCTTATTTCTCTTTGGATTCCCTGCCCCTAGCATAATGCCTGGAACTCAGCAAGCCATCTTGAAAATCTTCCAAGAAAGCCCTTTCTTCAATCTCTTTTTTTTTTTTTTTTTTTTTTTTTTGCGGTACTGGGGATTGAACTCAGGGGCATTCTACCTCCGAGCTACACCCCCAGCCCTATTTTTTATTCTTTATTTTGAAACCGAGTCTCACTAAGTTGCGGAGTGCCTCACTAGGTAGCTGAGGCTGGTCTCGAACCCGGATCCTCCGGTCTCAGCCTCCCGAATGCTGGG